>JAHBCN010006919.1:0-26505 GCA_019359885.1 Listronotus oregonensis
GTAGGGGCCCAAAACCAAGTTTTATCCTGATCCTTAATTTGGCGCTTAAAATATAAAAATAGGCTTTTTTAACTTCCTCAGATCTAGACTTAGCTTAAGACTTTATAATAAATCGTCAACATATATAAAAAAATTGGGTGGATTTTTGCAACATCGACGACTTGAACTTACCAGTTTATGTCAAAATCGACTTAAACACTTAACTGTACGGTAAACGAGACAGAAACCAATTTAACCCCAAAAAACAATCAAACTCTTAAAGGTTCGTACAATACTGTGAAAATAACTCCTCTGCGGTCTCGTTGTACTTTCCTGTCCTAAGGCAGGTAAAAATGAATTCAAAGATCGCATTATATAAATGAGAAGCTGGTTCTTGAAAATGAGACGTGCTAGGCCATTTTTGGAAAAAAGATATTTTAAAAGCTTCTTAAATGAAAGGCACAATAAGACAGACAAAAATTTTGTCGACTTGTGTTATAATTTTTGAATAATAAAAAATCATGCATTAATAGGAGCTATTAATTATTTTTTTTTACGTTGATAATACTCATAAATAAACGTTCGGTACGCTCATAAAGAATAACCATATTTTATGTTTTCTTTCAGAACTTTTCAGTTGTCCCCCGTACATTAAACATTATCAGCATCTCGTAATTAGCACACATCAAAGCAGATAGACCAGCAGATTAAACATCGACCATGTTCAATCGACTAGCATTTGTTTTGTGCTGCTGTCACATTGCAGTTCAGTGTGCCGTACTTAATAATGCATCCACCATACCTTCAAGTTTATCAAATGGTACGTCCGGGTTACAAAGTACAACAAAAGTTTTATCCGAGTATCAGGTGACAAGTGAACGAACGAATTTTTCCGTAGTAAACCTTATCCATGCAAGTTCCGTCGCAAAATCTTTAAAGAACTTAAGTACATCTGCCGTTTTGGATAAAGATTTTATCCATACAAAACAGAATGAATCGCTTTTTAAAGTTGACAATCAAACAATAACAAGTATAACGTCTAATCAAGAAAGTGCTGGTTTAAGTGCAATACCTTCCCGACCCCCAAAAAAGTTTTCCATAGATGAATTGCTGACAAAGACTTTTCCAAAGAAGATATCCAATGACACTGGACTAAATCCTTGTAAGGCGGGTAAGTTAAATTTAGTTGTTGTATTAAAATTTAAAAAATTATCTTCTTTTTATTTGACCATCCATTTAAAGTGCCGCAATCAAGTATATGCTTTTAGCTACAGGGCATTGAAACAAATAGTGCATCACATCTACAGTGTTTTTTCTGTCATCAGTGATAAAAAATAAATTGATTGGTTTTTATTTAAAAGCATATGACAGTTGCTAATGAAAAGACTGCCAGTGACGAAGAGACAAAAATATAATTTATAAATACAGAATATCACAAAAATTACAATATAGCAAATGTTCATATATTTTTTTTAAATTTAGTTAGTAAGCCTAAAGGCACATTTTGAGGCTTTTTTGATGTTTTGAGCTCTGCAAAGCATCTACAAAAGTAGATGCCATCCACTCTTGCATGTCATTTATTGTCTTGCTTAGTTTTGAAATAAAAGTTTTTAGTAATTTACCGTAAACTTTAGAGTACAGCCATTTTACAGTCCACAACGCACAAGTGAGTGCGTTGTAGACTGGCAGAAGTCAAAATTCTAATTATATATATATATATATATATATATATATATATATATATATATATATATATATATATTTATTAACGAAAAAGAGTTTTCTAGAATGTCTGCGAATTTTTCGAGATTAATCACAATCGGGTAACTGTCGCTTTTTTTATATAATTTTTACATAATATTTATTTCAATATACCCAACGTATATTCACTGTATATCTACTATTTATCTCCTATATCTACACCATATCCCACTATATGTCTACTGTATGTCCAACTGTATACCTCAAGATATATACGGCTAGAACATAAACCAAGTAGAAGTGCTGTAATTTTGAGCACAATTTTACGCTTTGATAAATAGGAAGTGATTAAAATTTGAATTCGAAATTTTGCAAAATAGCTGAGATATCCCACTTTAATGTTAATAATGTGTCGAAGCTCCTCTCCGATTTGTAGAACCTTCTTTCCATCATATCTTATATATGTTTGATGGGGGAAATGTCTGGAGATCGAGGAGGCCACTGACGCTAATTTACACCAGACGCTTCATGTATATAGCTCTGGGCAGCTATGCTACCTGAAATGAACACCAATCGTGATCTGCTGGGGTAAGCAATGGCACCCCCCCCCCGTTAGATGGAAAAGGCGTCCCGTCTTTACCCGTCTTTCTTACGCTTGTACGGCCATCATGTGTGCCTAAACAGAATCTGGACTCATGCTGAATACGGTTGAGTTTCATTCCATATACCATTCAAGTCTCTCCCTACTCCATATCAATCGTTGCCAACGATGCTGTGGGATCAGTGGTACAAGATGGGGACGGTATGAAAACAATACAAAAGATCTTATTGGGCGATAACCTGTCTTCATTGATATTACCCTTCCGAGAGCATCAAACCACTGGTTTGCAACTGCTTTTGTTGTGGAAAATCGATCTCTAAGTTCTAGTTGCCTCAAATTATGATCCTGTCTGTCTTTGCCGTTCAATACCCCCAACTCGTCGATTTTGGCCTTTTAGAAACCACATCTCAATTACTGTAGGTTCGTTTCGATTCACCCGATTAGCGAGTTCTCTAAAAGGAAATCTGGCTTTATGTAACCTGATTATCCAACCCCTCTCAAACTAGAAAAGTTTAGTGAAATTAGCGCGTCTGCGAACTCTAGGCATGATGATGCAATGAAACAACAATGAATCAAACAAATTCAACACAGAAAAATCACTAAGTATTTAGTAAACATGTTCATATGGTTCGAATCCTGATATAACAAAAAATTCCTTTACAAAAAATGTAGGGCTTGGAATGCCTTCAAAATTTTATCAGCGTATGCTTCCATAAAAGCAAATAGGTTTACAAGTTTTTATCAAATTTCAATAAATAATTCTGTGTATTTTCTTTTACTCCAAATTTATTTTTTAACACCCTATTTTTTTGAAATTTTTTGTTTTTATATTTTTAGTTTTTTTATTCAGCAAAGCTATACCTATATTCAATTTTAACAAGTTTTTAAAATACAAATTTAGAAGAAAAAGCTTATTCCAATGTTGTTTTACGTTTCTATGGTTTTAGCGGTTTCTGAAGAGTGACAAAACAGCCATAGTAATAATTAATAAGTAATTAGATATGACAGGACGAGTAAAAATAGGTAAAACCTTAAACAAGGAAAAAACGATTACATCAATCTTTTTGCAGATTAATATTTTTATTAATTTTACAAATGAATAAAAATGTCATTTTCACATTTTTATTAATCTCTATAGCATATATAGTTATTATGCAACTTTAAAAAAACCGCTGATACCATAGAAACGTTAAACAACATTAAAAGATGAGCAAATTTTTCCCATCTAAATTTGTATTTAAATGCGAATATCTCGTAAACACGTGAAAATAGGGATATGATATGCTTAATAAAAAATATCTAGAATTTTATGCAGAAAACAAAAATATAGGGTTTCAATAACACTAAAATCTTGGACTTCCATTGTCTTTATTTGTTAATTATTACACAACGTTTCGGTTAGTGATGTATCTCCAACCGTTTTCAAGTGATAACTAAAAGCTATTCCTAAAAGCTATACTTATATACTATCCCTTGTTCACTGAAGCTTGACCGACTTTTCACGGTTCAGCAACGGCAGCCAGATATTCGGAATTTCTACACTAGGTTTTCTAAATACATTTTGGTTGTTTACAATAATTGCAGCTTCCTTAAATTTTCTTTTCTTCCAGTGGGTTTCTTTATGAATGGTTTTTGCTTCCGACCATTGTATGCGGTGTTGTTTTGACCAAGCTGTTCGGCAATACCTGACTTCGACGTTTCACCTCGTTCCGTATGTTTTTTGTGTTCTTTAACTCTTACTTCGAGAGGTTCTTTGTTTCCCCGATGTTACCTCACCACAATCACAGGGAATTTGGTAGATACAGTCATTGTTTGAAACATTATTGTCTGGTCTCTTTTGGTGAAATTCTTCAGAGTAGTTTGGGATTTAAATGCCGTTTTAATATTGTACTTATTCGCGATTCTGCGGATCTTTTCCAAAGTTCCTTTAATGTATGGAATTGTCATGAATATTTGGTCACGTAGAGTCTCGTTCAAGTTAAGTTTTTTCTTATTTTGATATTTTTTGATTGTTTCGTTTACTAGTCTCTCCGTATCCGTTCTGCTTAAGATCCCTAGTTATGTTACCTATTTCCTCTTGCAGGGATTTACTGTTCTAAGGTCACTGCTCGATTGTATAAGTACGTTAACCCCCTTTGGTTTCGTTGAAGTTAGAATTTTGGTGTAAATATTGTCCAGTGTGGGTAGGTTTTCTGTATACTGAGGTTTGTACATGTCCATTATTTCGTTTATGGTCGAGGAAGGCGGACATAATTTTGCTGCTCCTCCATTGTGAATTTGATACAAGGTCGGATACAATTTAGTGTTTTAAGAAACCTTCAAGTTCTTCGTCATTACCTGCCATACAATAAAAGTATCGTAACATATCTTAGCCAAACTTTTGGTTTAATTCTGAAGTTTTAATTGCATGTTCCTCAAACCATTCCATATAAATATTAGCTACCACGGGGGAGCGATGAACCCATGGAAGCCCCATCATCCTGTGCGTAGAACTCATCTTTCACCTGAAAGTAGGAACTACGGAGGCAAAGCTCCAACCTCCATCACTCCATCCATGGCAGGGGGTCCGTTCTGCTAGTGTTTTATCTTCTTTAAGCTTGGCTCGGATAATGCTTAACGATTCTTTCTGGTAATTTGTGTATAGACTTTCTACATCAAAACTAACAAAAGTATCGTCTGGTCCTATTTCTACATTTTTGAGGATGTCAACAAAATTACTAGAGTTTTTAACAAAAGATGGAGTCTTACCGACGAGTGGTTTAATTAGGTCTAAAAGGTGCCAATTTTGCCAATGCAGTCGTGGGTGCGTTTCTAGAACTGGTGATGGGCCTTAAGGTTGTATTGTCCTTGTGAATTTTCGGTAGTCCATAGAGATGAGGAGGTTTAAAAATATAGGGTGTCATTTAAAAAAATGAACTTTACCAGTACGGACTTTTTGATACACTTTTTGATACACCCTGTATACATAACGTTGTTCGCAAAATATAGAGTAGCAAAAACCAAAATATTTTTGTAAAAAATATTTTTTCCCAATTTGAATATTTAAAGCAATAAACGGGGGGTCTCACTTCACAGACTAACCCTGTATGAGATTTCTAACTAACTATGGTTTACTGCACCCTTTACATACCAAACTTACAAGTTCTGCATAAGTCTAGAAACAATCATACTTCTTTAGATCATTTTTCCTATGACGTCTCACTACAAAATAACTAGAAACTTCTCCTATTTAGGAATGCTTCGTGTAAGTCTTTACATTTGTTATTAGCATGGTAACAATATGTTTGGACTTAATAGGTGCCACTAGGTGTGACTTTGGGGCGTTCAAAAGATCTGTAGTTTTAACAGAAACAAAATTTAAAGTAAAAATATATTTAAAAATTATCATTTAATCTTTTTATGTCTTAGAATAAATTTCTATGGGTTGAGCGACTAATTTTAACTAATATATTTTAGATGTGTTTTTGGATGATATTGCAATAACTTTTGACGACTCAAGAAAACATTACAACCAGTATATTCATAGAAAAAATGAAGACGCGCAAGCTAAACACAAACTTATATCGGATAATGCCAAAAAAATTCTGGAAAAAAACAAAATATGGTAAGCAGACAAACTTTTGACGTGGCCTGCGTCGGCATATCACTAACATTGACTGATATTTTTTTTAGGAAAACATTACCTGATGCGACAGTACCGACACATAAAATTATAAAAAGAGCAGCTGCTACTACTGTTAAGGATCGCCTGTGGGATAACGGGATCATTCCCTACGAGATAGATGAGACCTGGAGTACGTTTCGGCGAGCCTTAGCGAAACAGGCTATGCGACACTGGGAAAATCATACATGTTTAAAATTCATCGAAAGGAACAAAACCGAAAATATTGATTACGTATTTTTTACGGAAAAACCATGTGGGTAAGTTTATGAATTTATTTATTTAATTGTTACAGTGGAGTGCAAAAGTGTAAAAGCTCTAAATAAAATTAATAACATTGATTCAAAAAGTCAGTAACTATGCTTACAAATGAAATTTACCAAGAGAATTGCGAAGGGTATAATGTCAATTCTAGTTGTTCAGGCTACGTGATAGTACCAATATACCAGTTTTTTTTTTAATTTATGTCATTCTTACAACATATTTTTAAATTGCCTTCCTTCAGCACGAATGTATATTCTGCACCTCCTTAAATTAGCACGTAGTCGTCGAAAACTTTGCTAATTGGCATTTAACACACGTTGAGCTTCTAAAATTCTCTCTTGGAGCTCCTGCAAAGTAGCACAATCTGTAGCATATAATATTTTCTTGTAGTAACTTCAAATAAAAAAAATCAATAGGGTTTAAATCAGGTATCCGGGGTGGCCACCTGATTGGACCTCCACGACCAATCCCGGAAAATTTAGGTTTAAATGCTATTGTACGGGCAGGAAGCACCATCTTGTTGCAGCCACATTCTTTCACGTATGTTTTTAACAATTTAAACTGACGATAACTGAAAAATACTAACACGAAGTAAACAAATCTAGTTAAAATTCGCAGTAAACAATAAAAGTTCTAAACATTAGTTTGCAAAACTAAAATTAGTTTGTTATAAATAGATAAATTATAAACATTATTAAATAAATTTAAATACTACCCAGCGCCGGCTTGTCTAAAATTTATTTTAATTTTGTTCTATTAAAATTACAAATTATTTAAATAATAATAATAATAACAGTAATAACAACAACAAAAACAAAGATAATCAAAAATATATATAAACCATTAATTAAAGCAGTATTAGGGTCCCGAGTTCCAACCTTAATAAATTTTTTTGTTTATTTTTTTTTTTATTTTATCCAATTTTCTTTTGTAAAGATTAAAAAAAAAAATAACTTGTGTTTATAAAAAGTTTTGTGGTGTTTTAATAATTTAATTTTAGAACCACATTTTGTTGGGTTTTAAAAAATATCTCACTAATATTTGCTCCCTGGTTTTATAGATCTTGGTGGCAGGGCTATTATTCCTTCTTTTGTGCCCAATAATATGTGCTAAAACTTTTTAGTGTCAAAGATATTAGGTTCATATCATTAAGTTTTGTAATTTATCTTTTTCTAATTATAAGCCTTTAATAAAGAAAAAGCCGATTTAAAAAAATTAAAAAGCAGCAAAAGAAACTAAAAAATCAGTCACTGAAGAAAAATAAAAATGACATAAAATAATTATTATGTAAAAAATGTTCGATAAAATTTACTTTACAACCTTGATTTTATTAGGGTATAGATAGATAGTGTTTAAGAAAAGCTTACTACGGGCCAAACTGTAGAACTTTATCGTTTTTCTTTCATAAAAACGAACTTAAACTCTTGTTGCCATTATTCCCAAAATAAATAAACTCTTTATATAATATGGAAGAATAATAATACGGGTAAATCTGTTAAAAAACACTTCAAATCTAGATATATGATTTTTAAAGAACATGAATCGACATGAAACCTTTTACATTCCCTTTAGAAACAGATCAACTACAAAGTTTTGGAAAGGAATATTGGATCCTACGAAAGGGGTTGTTTTTCGTGTTAATTCGTTTTACCCTATAAGCAATCTACCCACAAAACGTTGGAAAAAAGTACTGTAATGATTTGTAATTTCCCTACTCCCATCCCTCTACATTCCTTTAATTATAAAAAACAACATTATTTCAAGTTATCTATTTTTCAATATTTATCGTTTTTCTCGCTGACTTTTCAATTGCAAACAATTTTTATTTTATATTTTTTTAAATAAGCTATAAAAATTGACAATGTTTAATTATTTTTAATAAAATATAAATGACTGACATAGAAGTTCCACAGGTTTTTAATTTCAAATGTGCAATTTTTTTCAGATGTTGTTCCTTTGTGGGCAAACGCGGTATCGGAGCTCAAGCCTTAAGCATTGGCGAAAACTGTGCAAAATTTGGCATCGTTGTCCACGAAATAGGTCACGCAATCGGCTACTATCACGAGCACACCCGACCGGACCGAGATAGCTACGTCCAAGTGTTTGTTGACAATATAGTCAGAGGTCAGTACAATAATCATTAATAATAAATTATAAGTTATTGATAATAAATTGATTAAGTGCTTAGCAGAACTGTTGTGCCGAATAAAAAATACATGTATTAATATGTATACAAATATCGTGATTTTCCAGAAAATGGTAAAGTTTATATGTCATTAAACATATAATTTAAGTAATGTAATTAATAATTAACCTAACGATAAACTTGCTCCAATATTATAATAACAATATAAATGTTTGGTCAAAAATAAAAATTACTTTTAAAAATATTTTATTTAAAGTCCTAAAAGTATTACAAATAAAACACAGTCCTTATTAAAAAAAGTGTGTGTCATATTTTATTATATTATGTTTTATCGTAAATAGTGACGAGTGATTGGGCTTAACCAATTTGTCTAAAACAAATAAAAATACTGCTAAAAATGTTATTTTGAACGCTATATTCTCAAGGTAGTCATACCAGAACAAACACCTTTCTTTTACAAATGTAGTAGGGTTATAAAAATCAATATAAATAAATACAAAAAATATTATTTTTGCAGGTCAGGAAACTAATTTCAACAAACTTCCCATTGATCAAGTAACTTCTCTGGGACTAAAATATGACTATAGCTCTATTATGCACTACGCCAGAAATACATATTCTAAAAATGTATTTTTGGATACTATCCAGCCCATAGGTATACCACTTGGAAAGAAAGTTCCGGAAATTGGACAGAGAGTTGGTCTTAGTGAAGGAGACATTAAACAAACGCAAATACTATACGATTGCCCAAGTAAGTTTTGCTCTAATATTTAAAAATATAAAAATATTTATAATATATATATATATATATATATATATATATATATATATATATATATATATATATATATATATATATATATATATATATATATATATATATATATATATATATATATATATATATATATATATATATATATATATATATATATATAAATATAAAATTATTAAAAAAAAAATTTTTTTTAATTTAAAAAAATATTAAATTTTTTAATTTATTATTAATTTTTTAAAAAATAAATTTAAAATTTTATTTTTTTTTTTAAAATTTTTTATTTATAAAAAATAAAAAAAAATTTTATAAAAAATTAGGTTATGACCCATACCTCGCCGGTGTGAGTTCGAATTTGGTAGAGAAATTAATTAAAAACCCCGTCTTTAAAGAAAATTTTCTCATTATAGAAATAAAAAAAAGAAAATTTATGGTTTTTTAAAGGAAAATTTTAACCCGCGGGGAGTATTTAAATATTAATATTAAAGACTGAAATTTTCAGGGGATTTTTTTGAGGGTTCCAACAAAATTTTACAATGGAACCGAGAAAAAAGTGGCAAAAAAATCACCCTAATATATAAATGTATAAATATAATCACTTAAAATAGGGTGTAATTAATAAAAATTAAACTGGCAAATTTTACAAATCGGTTTAGTCTGCCTCAAAGTATATCCTTATGACTTTTGACGGACCATACCCCAATAAACCTTTAACGATTTTATTACCTATTGTTATTGGGTAAACCCATTTGTTCATAAGGGCAGGGATGGGCCAGGTATTTCTTGAGTATTAACCATTAGGCATATAAATATTTTGGGTAATATTTTAGTGGCGAAAAAGTTGTTTTACGAGAATATAACTATGTCGCGTCGAAATCATTTGTCATTAGATGCAAAACAGGTTGTGAAAAATGTGTATGAAACTTTAATCGGTAGAGGTCTGATTAAACAAGAAGCTTTAAAAAAATCTGTCTTCTTACAAAAACTCCAATATCATCGATAAGATATATTATTATTAGTGAAGAATTGAACAAAAGAAATATGAAGGAAAATATATTGTCTTTATGAAAGCGAAGTTATTCCTACCTTGGATAAACTGAAACAGAAGCTAGACGAAGACGAAACCAATATAAATATTAGCCGTGCCACCCTCCATAGAGTCGTTTGTAAAATGGGATTTAAATACCGCAAAATAGACAAAAGACAAGTAGTAATGGAATCGCACAGATTACGCACTTGGAGATTTAATTACCTTCAAGAAATTAAAAGATATAGGTTAGAAAACAGATTCATAATTTACCTTGATGAAACATGGTTCGATACACACGATACAGTATCTAAAAAATGGATTGATTCCAGTCAAAACTGTCAGACGAAAGCACCTTCAAATAAAGGAAAACGCATTACCATAATACACGCTGGTTTAGAAGACGGATTTGCCCCAAACTGCTTGCCGTTGTCTGCAAAGAATATTAAGGATTTTAGCTTGGATTATCATGAGGATACAAGTGCAGAAATGTTTGAAAACTGATTTCAAAATTATCTTTTAAAAAATATTCCAAACAACAATGTTATTGTCATGGATAACGCAAGCTACCACAGCCGTCTGCTACACAAAGCACCAGCTTCATCAAATTCAAAAACCCAAATCCAGGAATATTTGTTAGAAAATGATATTTATTTTGAATTCAGTTAAAAAAAACGCATCTTTTGGAAGTCCTAAATTCATATGCAATTAAAAAACAATATGTATGTGATAATTTGGCTGAACAGGCTGGGCATACTGTCTTACGGCTTCCTCCGTATCACTGTATGTTTAACCCCATAGAGCATTTGTGGAACCAAGTAAAATCAAAGATCAGAGCAGAAAATGTTACACCTACTTTGAGTCCCAGTGTTATAAATTTGATAAAAAATGTAATTACTAACATACCAGTTGAGAGTTGGAAAAATTCACTACAGCACATTATAATAAATGAGGACTCTTACATTTCTATCCAAAACAACATAAATCCTATTGTAATTAACCTCAATGATGAATCTAAAAGTGAAACAGAATTAGATTTAGATATTTAGATTAAAAATGTAATTATGTATAGATAATGCAGTTATAAATATATTAAAACTTTGCATATATTTAATTTCTTAATGTAATTTTAAGATTATACTTACCTAAATAAACAATAAATTATAAATCTTTATATTATTAAAGTCCGTCCCTAATGTTCTGCCCTTTAATACCTACCGAACCGCAGTTTTATTGCTTTCGGCAGGTATAATCCATAAATGAAGGCAAGAGCTAACACGGTATACTTTAAGAAAGACTATACATGTTATTTTAAAAAAACTTTTTTATATTTTAAAATGGGAATTACCTCCTTAAATTTGGCCCTGCATTTTTCGAACATCCCGTATAAAAATTATTGTACATTTTTACATTGCTTATTACTTTTAAATTATTATTTGTATTATTTTTTTTTTGAAGAATGCGGCCGGACATTTCAAACCAAATCAGGAACATTCGCTTCACCTCCTCCAAATATTAATGATGCAGGTGATACTACTTCTTGTGAATGGCGAATCACTGCCACTCCCGGAGAAAAAATTATTCTCAACATAACTTCACTCAATATTTTTAAATCACCCAATTGCACTAGTGATTATTTGGAGGTTCGAGATGGGTACTGGAAGAAATCAAAACTTCTCGGTAAGTACAAGCATTTCAGTTTATTTAATTTTAATTTTTGCTATTTCATTTTCTGTTTAATTACTGTAAAAGGGATTTTAATTATAAAATAATATTATGTTAGAGAGCAGAAATATAAATTGTGGTGTTCCTCGGGGTTCTGTTCTTGGAGCTTTATTATTTTTATTATAAAATATAAATAATTTAGCTCTACTTAATATAAAAGAAAAATTCACAATTTTTGCGAATCATACAACTACATATTTTATGAAATAACAAAAACACAAATTCGTTATTTGATTTAATTGAAAATGATACTTTAAAAATCGAATCATGTTGTAACTCTAACCTGCTTTTTTATAAGTAAAACCAATATTTTAACATATAAATGTGTACTTAATAACATATTTTTGAATGATAAATTTATTAAAAATTCTTCATGTTCAAATTTTTAAGAATTTATGTCGATTTTAAACTTAATTTTAAAAAACATATAGAAAAATTATGTAATAAACTTGCATATAATTTTTATGCTATTAGAGTACTATCCCATGAATTTGAAGAATTTTTCATTATGAAATCTTTCTATTTTGCTTTAATTTTATCAATAAAAATTGCATTTGTTTTTAAAGAAATTCTTATCAGTGTCTATTATATTCAGTGTTTTATGGCAAAAAAGGGCAGTTTGATATATTTGTAATGCCAAGTCCAAAGACTAATGTAAACCATTAAATATATCAAAGGGAATTTAACTACTTACTTTTCTCTTTATTTCAGAAACACTATCTTTAATATATAAAAAATATTGGTTTAATATTACTAATACACAGACAAAATTCTAAACTTTATCTTCCAAATCCATGTTTTACTTGAATAAAAAAATCTTTATTTATGACTTAATTTTTTTAAATTAATTTACTTCTAGTATTAAAAATATATTGTCATTTATTGTTAATTATTTGTCATACGTACTCTAAATACCAGCTAAATTATGCAGCATTTCACTACGAAGGAAGGTGTTAAAACTGTGCATTCTTTTACATAACTTTCCATTCTATTCTATTGCAAAGAAAATTCAAAAACTTGGTGCAAATATAGGACCTAAATATGTGCCATATGACAACCTAATTCATAGAAAATTAGAGCATATAGATTTCTTTGATATGATCTTTTCGCAAGATGGCGCTACGTGCCACTTGGTGAGAGAGACAAAAGCATTACTACACGTTTTCCTGGCCGTGTCATTACTCGACAGGGCGAGAATCCACAGACGATTGACTAGCTAAAAAACATCATCCGTCGAGTTATTCATCAAATTAAGCCACAAATATGCTAAAATGTTATTCAAAGTTTTGATAAAAGAATGACCGTCTTCAGATATAGCCGACATTATTTTTTAAACATAACCCCTATGTTTTCTTTTGATGTTGTCATAAATAAAGTTGCTCTTTTTAAGAAATTATAAATTTTATTCAAAAATCAAATTCCTAAATAACTATTTGGACACCCATTATTTGTACAGGGTGATCAGTTAAAGGTAGCGACCGGACATATCTCATAAGATATTGGTCGTATAGATTTGAGAAATAAAAATCATGATAAAAGTCGCCAAGAGAAATTGCTGGAAATTATTTTCGAGTTTGTCAAACGTCCGCTAGAGGGCGTAACAACCAACACCAAGTAGAAAAATGGGATTTTTACAGAATTTTGTCTAATGAAAGTATATCGATGATATCATTTTCATATTTACTGACCATTTTCCTACATTTTTTGTCTAAAACGTTTTGTTCTATCTATCAAAATAAAGCGGTGGGGGAAGTTCAATTGTTTTTTTTTAACAAACCAAGATTTCTCCCGTTTCTTTTGACCGATTTTAGCAAACTTAGGCTCATATGAAAAAGCATAATTTGCACTACAAAACGCTTATTTGGTTTTGAATGTTTGACTTTTGCTGTCACCGCTAGATGGCGTTAACTGAAATGCTAGCAAATTTTTGAGATTTTTTCGAAAAAAACAAATGTAATGGTATATTAATTTTTATATATTTTAAAAGAGGATAAATTTCTCTATAATTTAATAAAAAGAATTTATTATCTTCCTTTTTTGAACCGTTGATATTGACCAAAATATAATTTTATTACATTAAAAAATGGCACGCCACTGTTTTTATCAAAATAAAAATCTCTTATTAGTTGCTAACAAAAAGAACCTCTTGACTTTTTTTCGTTAGACAAACGGTTTTGGATTGAAAAAATAAGATATGTTTACATGGGGCGCCCATATCTCGAAACATACTAATTTACATATTTGGAAAAAAATCTTAATAAAACTGTCCAACAACAGCAGGAGCAATAACACTAAAAACAAGAACACGGAACTTTAAAAATATGTTCAAAATGTTGTCCATTATTTTGAATGCACTGGTTCAATCTCTTCTGGGTGGAGTTGACAGCTGCCTCAATTTCCGCTCTTGGAATAATATTTATGGCGTTTTGAATTCGGACTATTATGTCTTCTCGAGTATTAATAAATTATAAACTAATGCATTCTCTCGCTAATTAAGTAATTATTAATGATAAAAATAATAGGTAATAATTTTATTATTGAAAGATGTAATATTTAAAAATAATTTTGAACCTTATAATTATCATTGTAAACCTATTTTATTTTTTCAATCCAAAACCGTTTGTCTAACAAAAAAAAGTCAAGAGTAGATAATAAATTATTTTCATTAAATTATAAAGAAATTTATCCTCTTTTAAAATATATAAAAATTATTATACCATTACATTTGTTTTTTTCGAAAAAAACTCAAAAATTTGCTATCATTTCAGTTAATGCCATCTAGCGGCGACAGCAAAAGTTAAAAATTCAAACCCAAATAAGCGTTTTGTAGTGCAAATTATGCTCTTTCATATGAGCCTATGTTTTATTTTAATAGATAGAACAAAACGTTTTAGACAAAAAATGTAAGAAAATGGTCAGTAAATATGAAAATGATATCATCGATTTACTTTCTTTAGACAAAATTCTATAAAAATCCCATTTTTCTACTTGGTGTTGGTTGTTACGCCCTCTAGCGGACGTTTGACAATCTCGAAAATAATTTCCGGCAATTTCTCTTGGCGACTTTTATCATGATTTTTTTTTCTCAAATCTATACGACCAATATCTTATAAGATATGGCCGCTCGCTACCCTTAACTGATCACCCTGTACATAAAATTTGGGTAAAAAATCCTTCAAAAACTTTTTGTCTAATATTTTGGTTCAGAAGTTATAAAATTAATGAAAAAATATTTTTAGGTGTTTTTTGTGGCCGAGGAGAAATTTCGGATATTAAATCTGAAAGCAGTCGAATGCTAGTAACGTACGTAGCCAAAAATGCTAAAGAACATATGGGGTTTACTGCTAGTTTTGAAGTTTTATGTGGAGGAGTGCTTCATATATCCTCAGAGGGGTAAGTTCTACAAAATGGTATTTGGAAAAATAATATGTTTTATCTAAACTAAAAGGTCAATCGTCATATAGAAGCCCTGTCTTTATTTTAGCTTAGTTTTTTTTTAAACCTAAAATAGCAATCTATTTGACATTGCGCACCTTTTTAAAATTAAAAAACTGTTGTTTTTGTACGACTGGGCGTAAAATACAATTTTGCTCTCTCATTTGGGGGCGTAAAACTGCACTTTTACGCCCTAGGGCGAAAAAGTAACAAACACTTTAGCATTTATAGATTTATAAAACAACAATAAAATAAATTAGGGCTTAGTTTTTGGTATAACAACAATAAAGTTATTTAAGATTGTGTTAAAAGTACACTGATTACAAATTTAAAAAATTAAAAAACTGTTAAATTTTCTCCGGCCGATTTTTTTTGATGGTAAAATTGGAATTGCTGGAAGTCTGTGGTGCTAAATTTTTTTGCTATTTGAAACAGTCGAGGAGCGCCAATCTCCATGCAGGCGCGGATCCACCGTTGTGGGCACTGTGGGCATGCCCACAACCCTAATTCACTAGTTGTAACCGGTAAAGTCTCACTTTTACGGTCTATTGAAATCGATAGGCTAATGATAAAAAAGTGTCATAGAAGTATTACGATCAAAATGCCAAAACGCTAAGTCTGTTCTTAAGCAATTATTTGCAGAGGCGACAGAGCTAGCAAAACAGTTGGATGTTACATTAAAATCTCCAGGTATAATAATTATTATAAGACAAAATCGATGGAAGAATACTTTTGGAAATTAGTATACATATTTCTATTAGATTTAATTATTAATAATTTGAAAAATAGATTATCTCCGGAAGGACTCGACCTCTTTCATTTGGAAGTTTTTATACCTATCCCAATTGACAGGAATTTGGATATCGATATTGTAAATGTGAAAAAAGCGTTTTACATGTACCGCCAGTTCATTAGCGATAATGAACCTACAGTTTTAAATCTATAACCACTCTGGATGACCAAATGGAAAAGAGAATTTTAAAATAATTTGGTCATACCAGGTCGATAGCTAATCTTATTGAGGCGTGCTACCAAGATTTGTACCCAAACATAAAAAGTTTTCTACAAATTTTGGCTACACTTCCGGTCAGCTTAGCTACTGCGGAAAGATAGTTTTCAACTCTCCGTAGGAGGTTGTGCGCCTCAATGGCACAGAAAAGATTATTGGGGCTAGCTTTCTTAAATATACATATAGATGTGCACCTGGATGTCGACGAAATAATTAATGTTTTTCAAAAAAGAAGCGTGAGTTTGAATTTGTAATTTGTGCATTTATCTAAAGTATGTAGTATAGATAATTCCTTAAATTACAAATTAAAATTGTATATTTAACGGAATTTTGCCCCGATAATCTTTATATCATACTTGTATTTGTAATTTAGGAATTTACCTATACTATATGCTGTGTAGATAAAAATATAAATTACAAATTCAAGTTTACGCTTAAAGCTTTCCAAAGAAACCATATGCCTACTGGAAATAAAAATAAAAAATTTGGAGTTTCTATACAAAGGTTGCTCAGATTGGTGGTCTAAACTCTAAGTTCATGGACTTGGAGCATAGACTTCATACCATGGTATGAAGGATTCGCTCAATTTCCCTAACACCCTGTATACAATACTATAATATTTTAAAAAGTACCTTTTTTTAATTAAATAACCCCATACAAGCCATATTTTTAACATTTCAGATATCTTGCATCTCCAAATTATCCAGATGAATACCAACCAAACAAGGAATGTACCTGGAAAATCACCGTCCCAGAAAAATACCAAGTCGCCATTAAATTTCTGGCTTTTGATTTGGAACACCATGCAGACTGTAGCTACGATTACGTTGCTATTAGGAATGGATTGCAGGCAAATGCTACACGTTTAGCACGCTATTGTGGATCTGTCATACCGGAAAACGTTATTTCGACTGGAAATGAAATGACATTGTCATTTGCTACCGACAAGTATGTTTATTTTATATAGGAATGACTTATGTTTAGGAAATTGACACCTCATTGTTCCAGACGCGACTTTCAAATCAGGTACAGTGACGGTTATTAAATCTAGGGCAAAAAAATTGTGAAATTTTGACTTTTCTGCCAATTTTTGTAAATCTTTTTTTTTACCTTGTTTTACTTTTAATTACTATAAATAAAGCAAAAGGTAAAAGAAAATATTTATATTTTAAAAAAACTGACAAATTATTAAATTTATTAACAATTTAATAAATTCCAACAAACTTAAATATCCTTCCAAACAAATTTAATATTTTATTGCAGCTCCGTTTTTTTCTAAGACAGAGTTTAGCCTTTCATGCATCGAATGAACCAAAGCTCGGGCGTAGTAAGGATTTCGTTGTAACTCATTCCACTCCTCTAAAATTTTATCCTTAAGTTCGTTTAAATTTTGCGGCTTAAACTTATTTTCCCTATTTATTTTTTAACTAATAAGCTCCAAACATTTTCTATGACATTTAAATTCGGACTACGTGCGGGCCACGGTAAAACCCTAATACGCTGCTCTTCCATCCATTCATCGACTTGCCCGGCCGTATAAACGGGACACTTATCTTGCTGAAAGTTTAAATTTCTGTCCGAAAATCGATCCAGTACAGAAGATATTCTGTAGTAAATCTATATATACCTCCGCATTGAACATTCCTTCGATAAAATAACATACAACACCCACACACTTGTGCACTCAGTCACTCCCAAACATTTACCAAAAATTGCCCACTACTTCTGTCCTTTTGGTTATATTTTTATATCAAATCGTGCTCCTTGAAGCCTATATACCATAAGTATCCCATTGTAGCACGACTGAAACACTTTTTATCGGTGAATATTATATTTTCTCAAAAATTTGGAGGTTTCAAGTAAAATTGTGGAGCAAATCCAATGCGTTCTTCTTTATCTGCATTTGTTTAAAACGGTTTTAAGGCTGCCGGGTGGCAGCGCAATTCGGATATTTGCCTTATTCTTCGCCGTGGCGTTCTAACCGATGCGATACTGGGAATTTGCTTACCATATTTGCTGTAACTACAGATTTAAATGGTTGGTTTTTCAAAACATTAACTAAATTATTGTCTTGTTCTTGATTTGATGGTTTGGGGCGACCACTTCCAGCTCTTCTCTCAAAGAAGTGTGTTTCCTGCCATTTTTTTTAACGAAATGAATAGTACTTTTTGGGGTGTTAAACTCTTCCGTCACATCCCTATCCAGTTGGGCATTTAAAAAAGTATTTTTAGACACTGACAACGGACACCTGTTTCTTTATAAGGTTTTTCAACAGGTATTTATATTCAGTAGAAGGTGACATAAGCCTATTTTACGAAAGGGAAAAAGAATTGCCCAAGATTTAATGGCCGCTACTGTACCAATTATTACAGACTAACATTGCATTACGTCATAAACTGTAAGAAAAAAACCGTGGTACTTACCAAAACGTGGATTATTGTTTTTGACGTTTTCATTATTATAACTTGTTTTTTTATGCGACTTGCAAATTGCTAAAGGTCAATTTGTTTTATGCACACACAGCTCCACAACGTGGGACCAAGACTAAAACGGTCTTATTTTGGCCAGTACACAAAAAAGACTTTCTAATATATTTCTTTTCTTAGTCAACAATTTGTAAAATATAATATAACTACAAGAACAATTTTTTCTGGTACTTGATGATGTATGTCATACGACTATCATTTCCCTGGTATTACTTTAGATACGATTCATAATATTTCAATTTCAATTCGAATTAATACTGACTTATATTATATTTATAGATCTAACCAAAGAGGTGGATTTTCAGCAAAACTCATAGCGGAATTTAATGAATGCGAGAAAACCAATCATGGATGTGAGCAATTGTGCATAAATACTTTAGGCAGTTTTATGTGTGCCTGCAATCCAGGATTTGAACTGCATTCTGATAAAAAGAGTTGTGTTGGTAAGTAATTAATTAATTACGTAACTTAATTAATGGAACCCGTTAACGGGTTCGTAAACTGAAGAAATGAAAAAAGACAAAATGTCGAATATTCCAATCCAGCAAACCAGATAATACATCAATAACACTAAAATCTTGGGCTTCCGTTGTCTTTATTTGTTAATTAATACACAACATTAACCGAAACGTTGTGTATTAATTGTTGTGATGTATCTCCAACTGTTTTCAAGTGATAACGAAAAACTAAAAGCTACGACTACTATCCATTGCTCACCGAAGCTTGGCCGACTTTTCACGGTTCAGCAACGGCAGCCAGATATTCGGAATGTCGACACTAGGTTTGCTTAATACGTATTGGTTGTTTGCAATTATTACAGCTTCTTTAAATTTTCTTTGCTTCCTTTGTTTCTTTATGAATAATTTTTGCTTTCGACCATTGTATGCGGTGTTGTTTTGACCATGCGTGTTCGGCAATCCCTGATTTCGACGTTTCAACTGGTTCCGTATGTTTTTTGTGTTCTTTAACTCTAATTTTAAGTGGTCTTTTTGATTCCCCAATGTATATGTCACCACATTTACAGGGAATTTGGTAGATACAGTCATTTTTTGAAACAATGTTGTCCGGTCTCGTCTTAGTAAGAATACTTATTAGAGTGGTAAGAGGTTTTTTGTCCCAAATTTAGGACACGCATAATTCCATTTTATGCGACAATTGTCTATATGTATTTGGTGTTATAAATTTATTATTATTTTTTTAAATATTTTAAACTAGGAGCAAAGGTCCATATTTTAAAGTCTTAGGTTTTATAGGTGTAGTAAAAAATAAACAATTTTGTTTATGAGTCAGAACAAAATTAAAATTTATGCAAGTAATTTTTATTCGTTTTTTAGACGCATGTGGTGGAAAATTCAACTCCACAAATGGTACAGTCACATCACCATCTTTTCCAGAATTTTATCCCCGTGAAAAGAAATGCACATGGGAGATAGAAGCACCTCCACAGCATGTTATATTCCTGAATTTTACCCATATGGATGTAGAAGGAAATAATTACGACCAACAGGTAACTACTTTTTTAAATTATTGAATTCAAATTTAATAAAATTAATTGAATCCTTTGGTCTAATTTTAAATATTTTTTTATTTCCAGTTATGTGAATACGACTACATTAACGTCTTCAGCCTATTAAGCACAGGAAAAACAAAGCAGCATGGTTCTTTTTGCGGCACCAAAGTACCCAAAATTATTGCTTCCGAAAGTAATTTTCTTCGAATCACATTTGGTTCTGATGACAGTATTCAACAAACTGGTTTTGCAGCTGTATATTTTACTGGTAAATACGATAAAACCATTGGATTTAATAAAAACAAAACCATAAAAAATAACACAAAAAAATGTTATGTATATTTTTTTGTAAATGTGTTTTTTAGTAAAGGTGAAACTTCCAGACCATTATTTAAACGCATTAAAGATATACTAAAAACATATGTTTTCACGATCAAAAATTTGTTAACATGCGTTGGATACTGGTCCATGAATAAGTTGGAATTAGCCAGTACAATACACAGGGTGTAACATAAAGGTGGGGAAAAAATTAAACATTCGACTCCCTTATAAAAATTAAAGAATTTTCTGAATCTGAAAATGGGAAGGGTGAAAAACATTACAGCTCCTAGGCCTCTGTAGGCCCGTTGTGTTACCTCCTAAAAAAACTCCTCACTCAGGACGCCGTCCATCCCACTGATTTAAAGTAATCCTTAATGTCGGCCAAGGAAAGCCAGTACTTGCCCAGCATGGATCATCCCTTGGATGAGAGTACAAGGCCGTCACAAAGGATGTGCTTCACCATCTCGTCTTTCTGTTCACAACCTCTACATAGAGGCACAGCCCTACTTCACTACAAGCCGTGAACAACCACTTGGCAACGCCGCAACCGGCAAGAGATTCAGATCGGTTTCCCTCGAGCGCGATGAGCGAAATCCGGGTATCGAGGCGCGTATTTTTAAATTCATTTAAGGCTCAATTCAAAGATCGCGTAAATAGTATTGATATTTCCATTAAAATAATTAAATCAGTATAATAATTGAAAAAATAAATATATTTATATAATATTTAAACTCTAAAACATATTAATTTATGTGCATAGGTCCTGGCATAAGAACATGATGCTGTTGTAAAAGGAAACAAGTGTAATTTAACATTTAGTTAGTAATTGTACTTAGTTTTAGTTTTGTTTATTTATTTATTAAATGTGTCTAGTTTCTTTTTTGTTTTTTGACTCAGCCTTTTCCGATTTTTCTGTGGCATTTTTGTTATTTCTTTTTTAACATAATTATTTAAAAGAATGTTTGAAAATATGAGCACATCATAATGAACATATTTTTGTTCTCGTTACCACAAATACTTGAGCATAAATCATGAAAGCCTTCATGTTGTCTAGTGCTTAAATTAGTTAGATCACACAGGATAGCTTTTTGATTTTCCATTTTTAGGAAGTCACTCTCAGTATCAGGGTCATTAATAATTTTCTCAAAAATCGCGCACATATGGAACAGAACGTCTTTAACAATTTCTGTAGGAACCTTTAAACCGCCACGTTGTAGACAATCAAAGTATTCGTCGTCAATTAGGTTTCCCTTACTTTCAACAAGAAAAGAAACACAGATGTTACAATTATTATATTTTTTTACAATTTTGTGGGCAGCATAAACTGCTATATAAATTTGTACCGATTTGTCAATTTCATATTCATTTAGGTATTCAGTTTCAAGTAAAACAAAAATTTTTCAGTGTAATTATTTTGAGGTATTGTCCAATCAAGATCATTTTCCTGGATACAGCTGTCTCCCTGTTTTTAATCTCAGCTAAAGAGAAATTACCATCAGCAGCGCTTCTAAATATATGTTTGAGTCTAATTTTTTTCTCAGCATTTAAAATATCATCAAAGCTAACATTGTAATTACAACCTCCGAGAAGTCTGGGATTTACCAAATATTTTTCTAACTTTTCAGTAGTAAATTTACCTGGTAAAATATACGACAAATCAAATTTTGAAAATGAATAGTCAATTATTTCAGTAAAACAGAGGTACTATGGCAAAATGCAGAATAGGTGCGTTTGTAAGGCACCATTATTGTTTTCAAGTTTATGCCAAGCTTTAAGCAGGACTTTTTCGGGAAACAGGGACTGTTTTTGAGAAGTAATGTGGTAAATTTGGAAAAATACTAGGCACTGCATTTAACTTTAGTCTAGTTTTGGTGAGTACCTTTTGCATTGACCCATCTGGCAAGCGATAATCATCCTCTCTAATAATGTCACTTTCTACAAAATGCTTAGCGCAAACCACAGAATATTTTGAGGATGACCATGACTGTCTAGGAATATTCCTAAGCCAATGGGCTTTAAGGTTTTCGTCCTTTGGAAAGGTGAAAACAGATACAGCTGGTTCTCCTGCATCAAGAGAAGTTTTATAATTGGATTTCACCGGCACACAACAAGGACTTGGCATGGTAAATTAATTAAATTGAGAAAATACCGTGAAGATTACCAGGAAAATAATAATAATAACAGTAACTAAATAGTATCTAATAAGCAGGCACCAAGTACCTATGCAACGCACTAACAAAAATCAAAACGAACGACAAAATTCCAAAATGTATACCTACGTACTTACGGTAATTTCAATGCTAATATTTGTTACTGTTTTTAAAAATAACTAAAAAATACTTCAAAATTAAACCAAACACGAATCATTAACACACTTTCAATTTTAATTATTTTTTAAAAAGCACCACCACAAAATGTCAAGTTCATTTGCCGCCATTTACTTTAAGTACTTTATAACACCGGCACTTTTCACCCGCAGATATTCTTGTTTTTACGCAATGTCTGCGGAAAAAAACTGTCCCGGTCACTCACAAATTTCACACAGTAAGACCTTTTACAGGTTTAGTCTTTATCTTAACAATATTTTCTTTCAAAAAAGTTGATTTATTCACAATAACACAACAGAGAAACAGGTCATTCAACGTAAATCATATGACTAAACAACAGCAAACGTGTGTCGCTAGATCTGAAGGCATAGTTGCCAGATTTCCTTGTTCACGGCTTGTTAAAGTGAAGGAGGGCTGTGATAGAGGTGTATCATTTATACCCATTTTAAAGAGGTGCTTTTGCAGTTGACAATGTCCAGTAAGAACACCCGTGATTAGACGTAGGTTCATGCTAGTCATTGCCAAGTTATGTTAAGCTGTATCTCTGTCAGGATAGTTAAATAACTTCCTGGAGATGTTACAGTTTACTGTTTCATCCCATCGTCTTGTGAACTGCTGATGAGAGTGTCTTTTGATACAAGATGTAAAAACATTTAAAATAATCGTGTTTGTGCAATAATTTTCGAACGCTAGAAAATATTAGAACGAAATACATTTTCTAATGCGTTTTCCCATTGACTCTTTCACTCGTGCAAAAATACCAGGTATCCCTTGAGTTTGTCGTCATCCCATTTCAACTCTGATGAAGAGTTCCGAAATAAATGGATATGTCATGAAGGGCCAAAAACATGGTCTCCTCGTTGCCCTGACTTTAATTCTATGGATTATGATTTATGGGGGCATTTAAAAACATCCGGTAAACTCCCGACTTGCAGACTCTGTGGAAAAGAGTTAAAATGAGATGGAGGCAAATTCGGGAGATGCCTGATATTTTTGCACGGGTAAGTGAATTCATAAGGGAATGCCCTTGAAAATGTATTGCTGCTAGAAGGGTAATATTTTCAGCATCTTTTATAATAGTTTTTTTTTATTTGTTTAATTATTGGTAATTAGTAACTACTTATGGTATGATATAATACTACATATTTAAAAATATGTTTATTTTTTACCAACGAATCGACTGTCTAACTTTTTCCCCATTTATATTACATCCTGTAGAAAATATCTACAAGGTACAGATCCACTGCAGGATATAAAAGATATTTTTTTTCTCTAAGATCTTGACGAATGTGCCAATCAAAACGGAGGCTGTGAACACGATTGTACCAATACACTAGGCAGTTTCCAGTGTTCCTGTCGCACTGGTTTCACATTACATGAAAACAAAAAGAACTGTATTGAGGGAGACTGCGTTCATGAAATTTTTACACCGCCCTATGGGTCCATTAGTAGTCCGAATTATCCCAAGTACTACCCTGCTTCCAAGGACTGCGCTTGGCACCTCAAGACACTGCCGGGGCATAGAGTGAGATTGGCCTTTATGAACTTTAATTTAGAAGCTCATCCGGAATGTTACTTTGATTATGTGCAGGTATGTTAAAAAAATATATTTAGTTTTATTATACACATCGCACTTTCGCTCAAATGGTTATCCGGTCAAAATAGACATCCACCCTTGTATAAATTCCCAAGAAACTGAAAATATACATGAACGTTAGGGATACCATTATAATAAAATTGTAAAGTCTCCCATCGATCCCAGGTATGCAAAAAATTTTATACAGGGTCAAAGTTAGTGAAAATGGGTTTTTTTGGATTTTTTAGCCAAACGGTTAGTTTTATGGTTTTAAAATTTACTAAAGTTTTATCCCCTATACTATTCACACACACGTTTCCACGCCACTTGTGAGGAAGTATACTTAACGCGTTTTTTTACATGGTTTCTCCAATAGGCCTACTCCACGGACTATTTTATTAAATCCTAGTAAAATAAAATGTCTTCTCGTTCAATATATTTTTCTTCTTCTTTATCTTCTTCTTTCTCTTCTTTTTTTCTCCATCTTCCTTTTTTTTCCTCTTCTTCCTGAGCTATTACAAATTGTTCAAACAGTGCTACATCAGTTGTTTCGTCGTCGATGTAAAGATCTTCATCTGTTGGAGATTCACCATTTGAACACAACTTTTTTGCAGCATAATTTCGACTTACACCCCTTTTTGCAGTTGCAAAAAATAGTATTAAGGAGCTTCTCTGGTGCAGGTGAAAATAGTGTTTAAATTGGTTCCAATACATTATCAATTAGCTTCCAACCCCATTCTTTTGGGTTAAGTTGATAACCAAGCCACATTTGAACCTGATAATATATCCGATAAAAATGTTGTTGAGCAGAAGCCGAGGTTAGAGAAAGACAAGCCAATTGTGGTTATTTGTGGTTAGTGCAAAAAATAACCTAACTTATCTATTCAAATAGTTTTTTTGGAGCTCCATATACTGTAAGAAGTAACCAAATTTCGTAATTAATTAAAGTTTCTTGAGTAGAGTTAATATCTTTAAAAACTTTAGCAGATGTAACAGGTCTTGTTTTTCAAATAATTTAAAAGCTGTTGTTTCACTTCTTCAGAACATTGCAGAGGTTGTGTCACAGCCAGTCAAAGCATGTAAAAATAAAATGAGATTTTTACATTTGGGATAAGCCGATAAACTTAAATATGAAAACTTTCGCGATGGTTGTTGAGTCTTGCCTGGTTTTAAAAAATAAATAATTTTTTCAATTGGAGTTCGAGCGATAAGTAATACCAACAGATCAACATCTTTACCTACAACAACATTACATCAGTTGGGTTGAATTGATTAATTGCAGTTTCTATGATGAGTACATCAGCGTCATTGTCAGCTTGCTTGACTAAAATATGTTCAGTGGTAAATTTTTCTCTTAGCATTGTGATGAACTGAGACTTATTATGAATGTTTGACAAGAATTGCTGTTGGCTAGTTGGGACTGTCATAAATTGGTCAAAGAGAATATCAGAAGATGATGATTTTTTTGCCCACACGGTGGCTTTGTTCTGCGGCTTTAATATTTTTAGTAGAATTTGTATAGCCATCAAATACCACGGTTACTTTTTGACCAAAATCTCGTCGTATGTACTGAACATATTTATTTGCAATGTTGCTGAATGTATCTTCTCGATCCCAGACTACACGGTGCAATAGATATCCTTCATCGGTAGTGGGGGACTAATTAAACATAATGAATTTTAGGGGAAAAAGGGCAAGGATAATTGTGTCGACAACTATAAGCTATTTTTATCACAAACTTAACCGTTTCGCTAAAAAATCAAAATAACTCATTTCCGCGAACTTTGACTTTGTATAAAAATTTTTGCATACACATACCTTAATTTAAAATTTTAAGATACTTGAAAATTTATGCAAGGGTACCCCTATCTTTCGGGCTAACTTGACCGGATATTTTGTAGTATTTTAAAACTAATGGTGCAATTTAAACCTTTTTCAATTTTTTTTTAGTAAAGGCACAAA
>JAHBCN010006919.1:27340-46181 GCA_019359885.1 Listronotus oregonensis
TTTTATTTAACATCTGTTCCTTTCTTTCAGACTTCTCAAGAAATAACATCATCACAAGAAGGTCTGGTGATTAAATTTAGGACGGACGACAGAATAGCAGGACAAGGTTTCCTGCTAGAATATGAAGTAGTCGAAAGTATATACAGTTTAGAGGAATATGACTCACTTTTAGACGAATAAATACTTAATTAGTTAGTGTAAAATTATTTAGAAATTTGTGATATCATTCTTCTAGAGACTCATGAAATATTATGACACACGAAATAATCATTTCGCCTTTTAGCACTCAAAAATACAAATAAATTAAGTTTATTATGCTTTTTAAACTAAAGAATAAATTAGAAATATCTTATAGACCACTACATTTGACAAATATATTTCACTGTTCTGTTTTTTTTCGCTCTCTAACTTAAATCAAGAGCAATCTAGTAAATTTTCAAAAAAAAAAAAACTAACTCAACTTAAATTTAGGGAATGTTTTCAGTAAACTGGCAACAGTGTACTTTATTAAACTATATTCAAGTATTTACGGTCACCATTTTGTCAAGAAGATCACCTTATGGGAGTTTGCACGTGACAGTGTTGCCGATGTGATGAACAATTATTACTTTTGGGTATAATTGTTCTTGGGCTAAGTCTTTTACTTCATTTTCTATCGCAATAGGTGTAAGACAAACAAAAAGCGAATTTCTGCGTTGAATGAATTTTAACCAAAAGAAATCGGTATTTACTACTGCATTTAGATGGGTATGGTTGACTTTTTTATGGCGTTTTATTAATAATAATTAACACCGTTGAACGGTTAACACCATTGAATTTTTGGTGGTATGCCCAAACTCGTTAAAAAAATTAGTCTGCTGTTTTTTTAAAAGGGTTTGGTTCACATTTGAGGGTCCAAGAGTAGTGCTCTAACATGTTTGGTGGTCCATTTTTTATTATACCACTTCTTTATTTGCTGGTTAAGGACGTTTGACGGGCCCCATATTTTTACGTAACAGCCCTTCTTTAACGACATAATGTTGGCTTCTGTCTCATTCGCAGAAAAGACAATATTTCGTGCAGCCCCCTGCAGTCTTGTTAAAAGTGTCAAAGCTTTTAGAGCGATACATATATTCTATTTTTAAATTTTATGCTCTCCAGTAATATACACAAATTAATGTCTTCGTACGTTTCTTTCATATTCACAACATGACCCACGGGAACTGCTTTTAGACTTGTCTTTAAAGTATCAATAATCACACCTTGGTTGTTTTTTTTTTACTTTTTTGGTTTTGAACATGATGCTACAATTTGCAGGTCAGTGTAAGGGTTATACAGGTATATAATATGTATATTGTAAAAATAACACATTAGTTTGGCGGGGTGGGGGACTTTTATGCAAAAGAGTGTAATATATTGTTGTCAAATGCAAACAATAAGATATTTTTTAAGTTTTAAGCGATTACAGCAATGTAGGAAAAATTGATGATAAACCTTATAATTCGTTAATATTGAAGAACTATTTTAAAATATTTCTTTTTTATATAATAAATTTGATATATTTGTTTTTTAGGCTTGTTTGTACACCGGCTCTTATTTGCACTGAAATACTCTAAATAAAACTAAAAAAATTAAAAAACAAAAATATCGGTAATAGAATCGCTATAAATATTATCCACTGCAACAACCAGCTGCGATCACACTTCACTTTCAATGCTTTATTATGTTCTGTGTTAGTTTTGTATTATATTTTTGTAAATATAAAACTTAAGTTTTAGGTTAAATAGTCATGATATTAAAATAAATTAAACTGTGTTTTTGTTAGGTAGGTATGCTAAATTTTAACTAATGTTTTAGTTACTGTTTAAAAATTATGATTTAAAATAATCTTTATTTTTGTAAAGATTAGGATTTAAATTAAATAAAACCAAATATTTTACCATATACATAAATATTTTATTTATCCAAAAAACTTCATTTTAAGTGTTGGCAGAAAAAAGGATGAAACGACTATCCCGAAACTTTTTGCACGAAGACTACATTTGCCTCATCTCGCGCAAAATGATAGCTCAACTTGTTTCGTCTCTATGTTGGGAATTGTTTTGCTTTGTAAAGTTCCGCGAGTTATGTTCGCACGCTGGAAACCCAGCTTAAGAACTTAAAATAAAATTGCTTAATTATGTTTTAAAGTTTATTATAGCTACTTGGATACAAGTTGTGAAATAATTTTCTTTAAGAGTCCATTCGCGCCGCGAAAATTGGATCCAATTTGGGGTTCGGGGCATAATGTTTTTCTTAAAAACGGTATAAGTTATCGATAAGTTTCAAAATATATGAAAGCCAACACTTAAATCTAGGCTTCTGTTAAAAAAGTTTTTTAAATTTGGATTTAGTTTTTAATATTTCCTTGAGTGAAAGTCACCCTAAAATCGGTTATGTTTAACTACTATTTTTCTTAACTCGACTCATATTTCAAAATCCGTTACAGCAGAGGCATAGATTATTTCCTTACCTTTAAAATGGTATACAATTTATGTCATTTAAGTGAAAAATAGTTACCAAAAAACGTTATCTCGTGTAGTCTTGCAATCGAAAACAACATCGCATCGATACATCGAATTTGGCAGAACCAAAATAAAATATAATATTTTTAATGCGGCTATACGAAAATTGTGGTAGTGGTTGTTTGTTAGTCTCCGCCCACCGTCTCCGCGTCCTTTCGCCCGACCCCTAAGGTGAAGCGTAAATGCATTTTTAAGGCACACGCTGTATGGATTAAGGTAATGTTTACGTTGCAAGCAGCAATTAATGATAGTTCTGTTTGTTTTAAAACTCAACATTTCTGCGCACAGAAATATAATTAAAAATGTAATCGTATCAGACTGCCTTAAGGTTTATTTAAACTTGGACTAATATCCTGTAAAACTAAAAAAAGAAAACTTTTTATACAATCTTGTAAAATAAAAAAAAAATAAGTTGCTGGAAAAAAAACTTATCCATAATTTATTAATACCAATGTCTTTTATTTTCATTGTCCCTAGCTGATCAGATTTATGGTCTCATTGATTTTTATTTCAGCTTTATCTTTTTATTTAACATTTTAATATTAGTATTTTTTTTATTTTTTTAAATAAGTAAAAAAAAATAATGCTTGAATATTTTTAAATATTTAGAAAAGATCTGCTTGTTTATCCTGTGTATATCCCAAGCAAGGCATAATATAATTGTTAGAAAAAGTCAAAATTTTTCACATGGATTTTAGTATTACAATTTACAAAATCATACCCAGCTCCATCTAGTTTGAAGTGCATGGACTACACACAAACTGCAAATACACATTAAACAGAAAGCAGCCTTTTGATGCTACTAACTTGATTGGGTCTCTAAGAGATGGCACAAGCTGTTACATTGGAAACAAAATCAATAAAATATTATCTTTTATTTGTGTATGAAAGTCTATAGAATATTTTTTGCTAAAGATTAAGGGGAAACCCCTTAAATTTTGACTTACTAAGGGCCGTTTTTCACCGATTGAACTTTAAGTTCGGCTTTATTAACCCAAAATTTAAAAAAATTTTAATGTGGCTTATACTTAGTTTGTTGAACCCCCAAAATTTTTTGCCGGTTTTACTAAGCCGGGCAAATAAACTTTTTTCCCAAAAAAAGTTCATTTCTTCACCTTCAACTAACTTGACACGGAAAAGATTTTGAAGTTTAAAGTTATATCATGCACATCAAAGGCTACCAAAAAAAAGCGACAGTAGAAGACTACGCGGTATCAATTTTTCAAATGAAGAAAAGAGGACATTTTTTAATATACTTGCTTAACACCAAAATAATATTAAGAATAAAAAACTGACCAGGCCACAATTCGGGAAAAAACCGTGCTTTGATAAAAGTTGAGGCTGAATTTAAGGCTATTTCACCTGATGGGTGTTACAGAAACTATGCAACATTAAAAAAAAAAAACAAAAAAAGGCGAAGGGGAAAATGTACAGGAGGGGCGGGGTTCACCAAGATAGTGAAAAAAGATCCTTCACATGTATTTAAAAAATGTTTTGGCCTTGGGGAATCCTTTCGATTCAGATTCAAATAATACAGCCCCTAAAGATTAATGCAACCCCCCCTAATGAAGAATTTGAATACAAATTAAATACAGAACAACTAAGAATAACACAAAGATAACTTGGAATTTGAGATAATTAAGGATGCTGAAATGTCTTTCATGGATGATAAAAATAATAATAGAAATGAAAATACTTAGGATTTTCTTGGAATGTTGTCAGATTTCAAAGATGATTCTGTAGATACACATATTCTTGATAACTATTTAAAACAAGTATCTGTTTATTACCTTTTTTGGTAATACTTTGGGAAAAATTTGTATTATTTTTAATGTTAAAAGCAAAATTATTTTAGTATTTTATGGTTGTTTTCAAACAAAGTTTGTTTTGTTTTAAATCTTAGATAATAAAATTTGTTAACTTAAAAACGTAGAATAAATACTTTCCCTATTTTTGTAGCGTTTTCAAATATTTAAAAAAGAGAACCTAAGAAAGAAAAAAAAAATTTAAAAATAAATAAGTAAATAATTTTATTTCGAATATTATAAATTTAAAAAATAGTTTATTGTAGTTTGTTGGGTGTGCTGTGGGGTTTTTAATTTTCCCTTTTCACATATGGAATGACTTACCCCCCGTCAATTAAATAATTTAATTTATTGAGGTTAGGAAACCGGGCTTTTTCACTTTAAGCCTATAATTATGGCGGCTTTTAATAAGCCTCGCTTGAACTTTTTTAAGCTAAGTTTTGTAGACGGTGCTTTATTTTTAAAAAAACCCATTTTTTAAATTTAAAGCTAAGCTTATATTACGATCGGTGCAAGGGCCCTATGTGTGTTTCAGTTTGTAAAGTAAAAAACTAATAAATTTGCGGGTACATAGGTATCTAGATAAGATTTTTGATTTGAAGACCACTCTTTGTAGCTACAAGTAATCGTACAAATGCAATCTGATTAACGGTTATTTCGGAACAAGGTAACGGTAATGGTATATGAAAATCCTTTTGTAACCAAGAAAATACTATCCGTTTGTCTTAAGAAATCGCTTGTTGGTGTTCAGCCCTCTGTTGGGCGCCAATTTGATCGAGTTTAGGCTCCGTCAGCCTCCCAAAAGTCTGACTGTATCCTTTCGCCACGTCACTTGAGCTAAACCGCAATCTCAAGCGCGCTCTGGCTCCCAGTCGATTTTTGTAAAAAGTGGTGCCCAACTTTGGACAGTCAACTTTCGCGCAGCATCTCTTGTTCTTGTTTATTCTGCGTGGAACCTATGCAAGTGCTACATGTTTTAGAGGCTGGAAGATCCCGAAGGACCTTTCCGGAGAAGGTGGGATTAGCTTTAACTTCAGCCTATGCATCGTGAAGCAGTGCAAGGCTTTTAGGTTCGTTATTATTGTTGCCATTATTTGGAGCCGGTTTTTTGTCGAAAGGCGGCTTTCGCGCCGTCGGACCTGAATTATGCTTTGTTACCCTGTTCATCGACGAGGGACAGGGCCATAACTCGAAGGCAAAATAAGGGTCCTAACTTTTCTTGATCAACAGGACGTGGGCACCACTTTTTGTAAGTTGGTTTGGGGCTTTGTTGTTGGTAGCTTGGTAGCGCCGTCGAGCCAATTTAGATGCAGCGCTGCTCTACCTGCGCAGTTGACCTCGAGGGTTCAAGAAAAATATTGCCATTACGTTTTGACAAACTAATTTATAAAATTTTAATAAAGACAAAAAATATCAAATTACTACGATCAGTTACTAAAACAGCACGAAAATGTGATGCAAATAGCAACAGTATTTGCTTTGGTCTAGGTTCTTTAAAATATCCACCATGCAATTTTGATTGGCCAAGGAAAATTCTTAAAAATGAGGATCAGTATTTCCAATACCAAAATAATAGCCAAAGCTTTTTCTTATTATTAATAAGTTTCTAGAGGTTTTAATGGTCTAATTTTTAAAATTTCCTGCTGAACGACTAACGTGGCAGTAAAATAAATGCTAACCTAGACAATTTTCATTCGTTTTTATATTTCACAACAAATACATAAATTTACGATAAACAATTTACAAATATAATATTTAGAATTTAAAAATTAATAGAAAGTATTTACACCTGTATAGATAAGAAATAAAAAGTAAACCTATAAAGATAGCCGAACCCAGAGCGGTTTCCTGCAATGATAACATTAATATCGTTTATTATATCTTGATTTATTAGGAAACATTGCAGGCTTTATACATCCAAATATTAGGTTTAAATATTTGATTTATACTTAAAAGATATTTAAAACATTAAAATATACGGTTAGTTTTTTATTTTTAATATACACGTATTTAAATTAAGAAAATGGTGGAAATTTTAAAATTAGTTGAAAATGAGCGAAGTGTCAAAGTGAATAGTGAATTTATCTCCGTGTACAAGGAGAGACCGGAGTTTTATGTAAGGGTTCCAGGAAGGTAAGAAATATTTGATTACCGAGTCCTTTTTCACTAAGAATATATTAATAGAGTACCTACCCAGGGTATTAATTCGGTTGAAGTAAAGATCTCAACTACCCACAACTGCGAGTGTATAGTTTTTGTTTTATCTTCGGACAATTCACGAAGGCTTAAAACCTAAGAACTACCTTAATGTGGGTGTCTTTTGTCTTTAATAAAGTAAAAGGGAGTTTATTAATACGAGTGTAAAAGATTTTACGATTTTAAGCAAAAGAAAAGACCAATAAAAGGGAACAAGTGTGTTATAAATAAGGCATACCTTTCTTCTTTGGATTGTATTACGGATTGTGAAAGATGTCATTCCTTAATATTGAAACAATATTTTAAGCAGTTTTTGATAAAAAAATACATACAGATCAAACATATTAAATGAGGCGAAATACTTTCTGGATCAAGATAGCAATCTAAGTTTTTTGGAAACATACAGGGTCTCCTGATAAGGTGGTCCTCCGGCAATATCTCAAGAACCCTTTATCGCATAGCTTTCATGAAAAAAATATTTAGAGTAAAATCAACCTCGAGAAAATGCTGGAAATTATTTTCAAGTTTCTAATTCTACCGCTAGAGGGCGTAAAACTAAAAACAAAATTAAAAACACTGATTATTTAAAAATATGCTATATTAACTTATGTCGTTGATAGTTTTCTCACAAACTATGTAAAATAAGGAAACTTTTTTCTTTTAAGCGTTTCTTCCTATCCTGTCAAATAAAGGGAGGGGAAAGGAGCGAATGTACATAGAAAAAAAAATAAAAACTTTGTTTCGGCTTAACCGATTTTGATAAAGTAGGTTTCGTTTGAATGAGCTTTCACCAAGGCTTAAGATAAAATATTGGTATAATAAATTTATTTTTTTGTTTTATCCCCAAAGACTGATTTGTGTTAAAGTTATAAATTAAGAAACTGGTGAAAACCGCATATCGATATCTTAATTAATTCTCGAGTTATTGCTAAAACTGCAATACTCGTATTCTTTCCTATTTTAAGCTGTCAGATAAACAACGCGGCGTTTTTATCGAGAGTGCCGGGACGTCAAAAATTAATGAAAACAGGGACGTCAAAAATGACAACTGCATTGTTTGTCAAACCTGATAATTTTAAATTTAGTTCTTGTTTATCTTAGTTCATCGTTATTATTATTGGATTGTGGTGTTGTTAATCGTTATTAAGTAATTTTGTCTTATTCCACCACCGGGGCATACGATTTGTTTGCCGTTTATTTTGGAAACTTTTTAAATGCCCCTATTGCGGCGAGACAATATGCCATAAGGTATTACGAAAGACGGCATTTTAATAAAAAAGTGTTTAGACGTTTGACAACCCGTTTAGGAGGAACTGGAAATGTGCATCCTATTCCAGCACAATAAAGATACAATTAGCCAAAGCCCGTAAATAATAATCAGCTATTATTATCCACGAGCCGTGTAATTACAAATGCTGTTATTAAATTGATAATAAACAAATAATAAGGATACTATTGATATTATTTAATATTCCCAGAGAAACAAATGGTTTTTGTTGTCATAGCATTCTTGATAAAAACGCCGTGTTGTTTATCTGACAGCTCAAAATAGGAAAGGATATGAGTAATGCATTTTTTCGGCAATAACTCGAGAATTAATTAAAATATCGAATTGGGGCTTTCACCAGTCTCTTTAATTTTTTATGCTCTTTTTAATGAGCTTATAATAATAATGACAAAATTTATAACTTTGACACAAATTGGTCTCTGGGGATAAAACAAAAAAATAAATTTATTGTACCAATATTTTATCTTAAGCCCTGGTAAAAGCTCTTTCAAACAAAACCTAGTTTATCAAAATCGGTTAAGCCGAAACAAAGTTATTTATTATTTTTTTAAATGTACATTCGCTCCTCCCCCCTCCCTATATTTGACAGGTTAGGGAGAAACGCTTAAAAGAAAAAAGTTTCCTTATTTTACATAGTTTGTGAGAAAACTAGTAACGACATAAGGTAATATAACATATTTTTAAATATTCCGTGTTTTTACAGGAGGCTGGTATGCTGCCACTACACCAACTCGCCACTGTTATTATTTTTAATCCCTATGAACTAGTAAATCGCCTGAAACAGAAAAAGACAAAAACTTCCAAAAAATCTACGTACTTACCTACGTTTCAGTGGTAAGTCTGCTACCATTTTAAGATAAAAATAAAGTATAAACTTACATAAAACTTAAGAAATAAATTAAAAATTTGTTAACACGCACCAGGGCTGTCAAGTACTTGAAGTAAAATTTTACTTCAAGTACTTTTCTGTACTTGAAGTATTTTACTTAAAGTACTTTTTATTTCGAAGTACTTGTACTTGTACATGATAAATTTATATCAAGGGGGGAAAACTTTAACTTTTACTTGTTTTGACCAAGTAAATTACTTAAATTATTTTTCTGACACTTGAAGTATTACGATATACTTGAAGTAAAAAAAGTACCTTAAGTAAATAAGAAGTACTTGAAGTAAAAAGAAATTAATCAAGTACGCCAATTTATTTACGTTAGATAATCGCGCAAACAGGTTAAAATAAGAAGCTCGTACGACCTTTGCTGACTCTGATACATTAAAGCTCTCAATTAAATTGTTACTGGTATAGTCTGTCTCAAAGTATATCGTTATGGCTTTTGACGGACCATACCCCAATAAACCTTTAACGATTTTATTACCTATTGGTATTGGGTAAACCCATTTGTTCATAAGTGCAGGGGTGAACCAGGTATTTCTTGAGTATTAACCATTACGCATACAAATATTTTGGCTAATATTTTAGTGGCAGTGTTGAATAACCGTTTTTACTGTGCTTTTCCCGAAAAAGTTGTTTTACGAGAATATAACTATGTCGCGTCGAAATCATTTGTCATTAGATGCAAAACAGGTTGTGAAAAAAGTGTATGAAACTTTAATCAGTAGAGGTCTAATTAAACAAGAAGCTTTAAAAGAAACAAACCTGTCTACTTACAAAAACTCCAATATCATCGATAAGGGATATTATTATTAGTGAAGAATTCCCAAAAAACAAAACATTTCTTAAAAAATATGCACGTCATATTTTTATGCTTTTTTTAGGTCTGTGTTTAATTTTTTGAAAAAATTATAGGTAGCAATAACACATTCAATTTTTTTTTAAGAAATTTTTTTTTTTTTTTGTTTCAAAGTTTTAGGCTCCTTAGTATACCCAAATTTATTATTGCTAACTCTTTGATTCTGCTAGCTTAAAGTTAAGACAGCAAGACCACATTAATATTCCTCAATACCCAAACATTATTTATTAATTTATACAGAAATAACAGTAGTAGATATGCTATGTGACTATGAGACCAATAAGGGTAGTTTTCCCATAAGAAATACATGGGAGAAATTTCAGCCCCTAAAACACAATTTTATCGCCATCCTCAACCCTTATTCAAAATAGGGGTTGTTTTTAAATCACGTGATATATAAGGGTAGTTTTTGTAGAGTGATATCATCTAACCATACTAGCCGCCATTAAGGGAACCCCATCTGACGTCATCATGGTCATTGGGTCATTTTGGAAATAATTAAATACGTCATCAGGTCATCAGGGTTAAATTGGAAATAATTAAATAAAAATCTAGCAGGGAGAATATTAGATATTGTTGTGAAATAGTTGAATAGCAGAAGTGACGAAAATAATTAAATAAATAAATAAATAATAACCTAGCAGGATTCGAACCACCTAGCGCCTCGTCCTATTGCTTCTGATCCCAACGCCTTAAACCTTGCGACCACCGGGGCATATTAAATAGTATTGGTTAAATTGTGTTAGTAGAAGAGACGTAAATAATTAGGAATCTTAGGCTACTACTATTTTAGAGCACTGTGCATGCGTTAAAAAATGGCGGCTGTCAGCTGTCAAATGTCAAACCTAACATGCGGGGCCCCACGCCTAATCACCAGTCCTGGGGGCTTAAGCGTGGAGCGCAGAGCCTTATATTCAGCTCGTATAATTTAAACCATAATTTTTGAATATTAAATAATAAAACACATTGCATATATTAAATCAATTTATTAAAGCCACATTGTTACATTTAACATAAAATTACAATACTACATTCTACTAACTATACTTAACCTAAAATTACAATTATCGTTATGTAAGGAAAAATATATTTTTTAAATCTTTCTTACAGATCCTATTAATGGTGAATATCTAACAAGTTTGTCATGAATAATTAAACAGTAGGCACTGGTGTTTGCGGGAAAGTTTTCTTTTGTTTCAATCTCTAGTCTTACATCAATAATACCAGAATTTAATATTTCATTCTGTCTTGAACAATCAATTACAATTAGAGGCGCATACTTTTTAAAGTTTTTGGGAGTAAAAAGTGGTTTTCTTTCTCGTAGTAGCTCTCTTGAAATTCGGAATACATTTCATAAAGAGTAGCTATTAGTCCTCTTGAAATCTCCAAATTTAAATTATCATACGGATAAAATTCTGAATTTAAATAAAGCTTTACATTTGATACATTACAATGATTAAATAAGCTGCTTTTTTTGTTGGATTTATCCTTTCGGCTGTTTTAAAACCTAAAATTATCCATCTGGGTCTTTCCACCTGCACCGAAGTCTTTATATTCCAGGTAAGTTGTTTTCCAGTTGGAACTGATGGATGTTCTGTGAGTTCCCAGCTTCTAAAACCGATATCCAATTCGGTTCCATTTTCAATAAGTTTTAAAAGCTCTATCCGTTCGACATCAGATACTGTAATATGTGGTAGCCTCCAAACAATCTTATCAATAGTAACTCCTACATTTTCTGCATCAGCCGTGTTAATAATAGCATTTATGTCAGAAGGGCTTCTTACTAACACCAATTCGTGCTTAATATTTATGAGTTTTTTTTGAAAGTCCTCAGCAAATCCTAGTAGGGTTCTTAGCGGCACACAAACATTAAAACTTCCAGTGGTCGGGTCAACGATATCGCAAGTAAAATCATCATCAATACTCCAACCAGCATTTTTATATTTATTTAATTTGTTAGCATTGTAAGAAATATATCCTTTCATGGTTGCTGCTATTCCAGGATATCTAATCGAGTCAATAACCTTTCCACCAATTTCAAGACGAATTTCTTCAAAGAGGTGACCGAAAAAGTTGTTTACAAGTTTCGCTGTGTTTGAAATGATCATCCTTTTTAAAAGTCTTTCTTCTAGATAAATATGACTTGCCCAAGGAAGAGTGTATATATTGATTTGCTGTACCGGTATTTCGTCATTATTTTTAAAAGAGTTAGTGTACGGCAAATGACTATGTCTCTCAATTTTTGTAATAGAGTTATCAAAGTTTAGGGGGTCCGTCACATTTAAAATACTCATTTTGAGAATTCTTTACAATTAGGCCTAGAGATTCAAGAAACTTTTTATTTTCTGCTGTTAGGCTCTTTTTAGTTTTTAACAATTGTTCAAAATCAGCAATTTTCGTGGTGTTATATTTAATAACCATACTACGTCTGCTCTGTACAGCAGTTTGTCATATACTGATAAACACGACACAAAACGTTTGCCTATATAGATTTTCTTAAATGCATTCTTACACTAATAACTTCTCCTCTAAAGTCAACCAATTCCCCGTCTTGATCGACCAGTTTCAATACAATGTTGTCTATAACTCTAGTAGATACCGGCATATAAATCACATTTCGAGGAATTTCTATTATTTTAAAACCAGCCGGTACTGATGGTGAAAATTCATGTATTGTATGAACAAGCTTATTATTGTGATAAGCCCCTGTAACAATATTACACTCGATTTTAATCACATTAATTTTTAAAATATTTACAGGGGTTTGATATACATGTTTAATATTGGGCTGTAGCAAAATATTATGAAATCCTAACAACTTTCCAATAGAATTTTTCTTAGTAAAGTCAACTGTATGAGAACATTCAAGCTCACACTTGAGCGTATTTACATTGCCCTTTAGACTTAGGGTACAATTAAATTTCTTGTTACTTTCATTTTTGTCACGAATTGCTTGCTGTAGATTATCATTTATTGCAGTTATTTCGTACGATCCAGTGGGGATTTCCAAAGTAATATCACCAACATAAAATTTAGTATTGGTTTTATCAATATTGGGAATAGCATTAAAAGTTTCTAAACTAATTAGACCAAGTTCATACTGGCTAGTTTCATCCCTCAGATCAAGAGGGGGAGTATAATTAGCTTTTAAAATTGAACTGTTACCACTCAAACTAAAGGTATGCATGATGGCTCAATTAAGACTGAAGATATATTCTGTATTTATATGTATTTATAAGGCTTCAAATATAGACCTAGACCACCCTTGTAAGGCCCTAAATATAAACCGCTTCCAGTTTTCCCAAGAGCTATGGATTCCATTGTTTTGTTATGTCGCTGAGACTCCTTCAACTTGGCTGCAGCATTCCTAGCATTGTTCACTGCATTTATTATCCCCGCAGTTCCTCCGCTAAGGGCGCCAATTGCGCTTAAACCGGCAAAAAGTGGAACTAAAAATGGTAGAAAACCTCCGATTTTGGGGAGAGGCACAATGCCTGTAGGGTGAACTTTTTCCACACCAGTAAATGCTTTTAAAGCTACTTCAGCAGCTGATGTGAGGTCGTGAGGTTTTTCAGCATACAGTGCATCCCTCGCTTTGTGAAAAGCAGTCATGAAAGAAATACCTTTGCCCCTTGGAGCAGTAATTTTCTTGTTTGATTTCTTTTTAAACTTCTGCATGTCTGCACAGTACAAACTCTTTAGTAATACTAACTGTTATATAAGAATATTAACTAATTAATACATACCTCTCTATACTCTACAGTCATTGTTCATCAACCAGTCATTACAATAACACACATCTAAAGTTAAGAATATTTACTAATAAATACCAGCTTCTCTATACTCTGTAGTTATTGAGCACCAACCAGTCATTACGATAACACGCATCTAGGAGGCTACTTGGAGAAAAAGGGATCCTTGGATAATAAAAATATAGTTATTTAGAAAAACAGGGCTGTTATTTGAAAATACAGGGCTGTTATTTGGAAATACAGGCTTTCAAAATACATGCCGTTATTTGAAAATACAGTGCCGTTATTTGAAAAACGGTACCGTTATTTGTAAATACAGTGCCGTTATTTGGAAATACAGTGCCGTTATTAGAAATACAGTGCCGTTATTTGAAAATACAGTGCCGTTCTTTGGAAATACAGTGCCGTTATTTGGAAATACAGAACGATGGCGAGGAAGCTGATTTAAACAGAATTATGTATGAACATAACCCCGAAGAAAGTTACTTTGACGACGAGTTTAGAGTCGATCCTCAATATAACCCTGTTCAAATGGATAGTATTACGGAAGAATCCTTTAGGAAATATCTAGATCAGTATGATCCGCTACCGAGAGAATATGTGAAAGGATTTATAACTGATACGGAAAACGAGTACGATCGCACATATTTAAAACATGATATAGCCACCGATTCTCACTTTTGGTGATTCTCGGCTTGAATTTAACGGACCGGATATTTATATTAAAGGAGAAAAATTTACTGGAACTCCCGGACTATATGAACTTTTATTTAAGACCAATCCATTAAAAAACAAATTGACAGCACTGGATGAGCGAACCTTTGCAAAAATTATTTTGCTAACAAATGCTAGCAAGAGAAATTTTAATGAAAAGGAACAACATGTAGGAAACAGAGGTCTCAAATATATGCTAACAATTAAACCATTACTCGAACGTGTAAAAGAGGAAAATGCAAGAAAGCAGAGAGAACGTGACAAGCAATTACGAATTACACGTGCACAACAGCCTCAGGGTTATGGCTTACCAATCGATAGTCAGTCTGGTTTCTTACCTGATTACAAAACATTTTCCAATAATAAAATTGACTACGTTTACTGGGATGATCCAAATGAGCTTGTGGATAGATTAAAATTGTTAATGTCAAGTAAGGTAGCTGGTAATCACTCCCATGAAAACGAGATTATAAGTATTCTTGAAGAGTTAAGAGAAGCTGGTATCATTGAATAAACTGATTAGACATAGTAACATAGTATCATTAGCACGATAACTCTGGACAAATTCGGACGTAATTTAACACATCCCTATCATCTAGCAAAAAAGCTTAAAAGAGAAAATGATTTGAAAGATATTCCTGAAAAGACTTTGTATGGTTACATGAATATAATGTTGACTTGCGAAAAGGGTTCATCAATGTATCTTTTTATAAATGGTTTAAAATTTGACTATTATATGTTTCCTATTAAGAGTGGAATAATTGAATATGTTAACACTGACTTGCCTGTAAAAACTTTCATTAACAAAAAAGAATATAAAGTACCAAGAGATTTACTGCAGCAAGAGTTAAAATTTGATGATAAAATTACGTTTTTATGGGATAAACTAAAATCACATACTAAAATATCTGTTGAGTTTGTAATTAAATATCCTATTTCATAGGTTTGGTATATAGATACATCTTTGTAATTTTAGGTTAAGTTTAGTTAGTAGAAAGTAATAGTTCTGTAATTGTAATTTTATGTTAAATGTAACAATGTGGCTTTAATAAATTGATTTAATATATGCAATGTGTTTTATTATTTAATATTCAAAAATTATGGTTTAAATTATACGAGCTGAATATAAGGCTCTGCGCTCCACGCTTAAGCCCCCAGGACTGGTGATTAGGCGTGGGGCCCCGCATGTTAGGTTTGACATTTGACAGCTGACAGCCGCCATTTTTTAACGCATGCACAGTGCTCTAAAATAGTAGTAGCCTAAGATTCCTAATTATTTACGTCTCTTCTACTATACACAATTTAACCAATACTATTTAATATGCCCCGGTGGTCGCAAGGTTTAAGGCGTTGGGATCAGAAGCAATAGGACGAGCGCTAGGTGGTTCGAATCCTGCTGGGTTATTATTTATTTATTTATTTAATTAGTTTCGTCACTTCTGCTATTCAACTATTTCACAACAATATCTAATATTCTCCCGTGGTGCAATGGTAGCGCGCTAGGCTGTGAAGCAATAGGACGACGGTTCGAATCCTGTTAGGTTTTTATTTAATTATTTCCAATTTAACCCTGATGACCTGATGACGTATTTAATTATTTCCATGATGACGTCAAATGGGGTTCCCTTAATAGCAGCTAGTATGGTTAGATGGTATCACTCTACAAAAACTACCCCTATATATCACGTGGTTTAAAAACAACCCCTATTTTGAATAAGGGTTGAGGATGGCGATAAAATTGTGTTTTAGGGGCTGAAATTTCTCCCATGTATTTCTTATGCCCTTATTGGTCTCACAGTCACATAGCATATCTACTAACAGTCGTAAAGTAAGAGAATAAACCTACGAAAAAAAAAACGAATGTTCTGGTTATATAAGAAAATTAAAGATTTAACAGCTATTTTTCGGATTTGAGACGCCAGTTATTAAAATATTGCTTATTTAAAAAAGTTCAAAAGGGGAATATAAATCCCAAAGGAAGCGAAAAGCTATTATATTAAGACCACAAATATTCAAGAATGTTAATTTTTATTCTGGAATACTGAAAGGAAAGCAAATTATTTGATAACTTTTTATTTGTTCCAGAAAAAAATAAAATTATATTTTTAAACTCATAAAAGCAGGCCAGAAAACTTTCGCAACATTAAATTTGTGTTAATACAATAAACTTAAAAAAGTTGTAATAATGAAAAATGAAAATAAAAAGTAATGTAAATTGAATTTAATAGTATTTCATTGCTATATATCTTTAAAATTGCATACACCTACGTTATAAAATTCATTAGTTTAAAAGATCCTTTAACGATCCGCTAAAAAGTAGGGGATACGGATACGGACACAGATCATTTTTCCATCTCACATATCTGCGGATACGGACACAGAAACAAATACCTGGCACATTACATAATAGTCTAAAAGCTAGAAATGCTTTGAAAGAGTTAATTTTAGATCAGCTGATTTTTTGAAATTTCTTTTCTTATAGAAATTAGAGAGGGAAACAGTAGGTCTCGCACCTGAAAATGGTTGCATATACCTGTGCGCATCGTCTCTTTACGGGTAAATAATGTCAATTTAAAAAAAAATAGATTTTTTAAAAAATTATCATTTTTTATGGTTCTTTTAGCAACATAAATTTTTAACATTTAGACAGTTTCGCGATTGCTTACATCGAACCAGGCACAATTTAAATAATAATAAAAAAAATTAAATTATATTATTTATCTAGTTGCTCAAACCACAAAAATTAGAGAATGTATTTACTACCGTGGAAAAAGTGGCATTTAAGACTCATTAAGCAGCCGTGATTTTTTTAGCTCTCTATTAAATTCAATACTATTTGTTTATAGTTCGGACCCGTTGTTATTTCCCGGAAAATTTTTCACTACGTCCTTAAAACATAACCTTGTTGCCTTATTTTTATTTATTTTTGTAACAAATGTATCATTCTTCATTATCTTACGTATCTGAGGTCCACCGAAAATTCCTTTGTTAATTTAAGCTTTATTTAAATCGGGAAACCGATTTCGAAGATAAGCGAAGCATCTACCATCTTTATTTAAAAATTTGACTCATTGTTTTATGAGTCCCAATTTAATGTGCAAAGGTGATATAAGGATTTTTAGTAGATCGACAAGCGACTTCGCTATTACATTTTCTAAAATATTTCAATGACGACGAAGATTCTTCTTAGTGTACTGCAATGATATATTTGGATTAATGAAGTACTTCAGACATATATGTTACAAACCGAATGAGAGGCGTCTGTTCATTGATTTGTCTAAGAAAAGCATAAAAGTCGTTTTACTACATAATATCAATGCCTATGCAGCCGTTTCCATAAAACATTCGGTAATATTGAACAAAGAGTACTGTAACATGGAGGTAATATTAAACGGAATCAAATTCGACGAACATAAATGATCTGTGATCTTAAGATCCTAACACTATTACTAGATCAAAACTCGGGATTTACAAAATATCCTTGCTTTTTATGTTAACAGATTAGCAGGATCGTAAAAACCACTACGTGAAAAATGTGTGGTCTTCTAGAAAAAAACCTGGTTCTAAAAATCATTATACCATTTCTGCACATTAAATTGGGACTCATGAAACAATGGGTTAAATCTTTAAATTAAGATGGTAGATGCTTCACTTATCTTCGAAATCGTTTTCCCGATTTAGGTGACGCTAAAATTAACGAAGGAATTTTCGATGGACCTCAGATAGGTAGGATGATGAGGATGATACATTTGTTACAAAAATGAATAAAAATTAAAGATCATGGTTATGTTTCTAGGACGTAGTAAAAGTTTTCTCGGAAATTACAAGAGTACAAACTATAATCAAATAGTATCAGATTTGATACAGAGATACACAAACCAAGACTCCTTAATGAGTCTTAAGGTGCACTTTTGACACTTCCATTTAGATGATTTTTTTAGAAAATTTAGGTAATTACTATAACAAACAAGTTGGAAGATTTTACCAGGATATTAAGAAAATGAAGCGTAGGTACGAAGAAAGAGGGGATAAATATATGTTAGTCACTTACTGTTGGCCATTAAAAAAAGATTTACCATCAAAAGAAATCCACTTCGCAAATCTTTTGACAACAAAGTCGTTCGATACCAAAAAAAGGAGTAATAAACTTATAAATTCATTACGTTAAATTTATTAAAGTTCCACCATTCTTGCCATCATACATCTGAGTAACCATGATATAGCGTTAAACGTTACTGTTTTATTTGTACGTATATTGGCTTCTTCTTGGGCCCAAAATTTTATGAGATAAATATGGTTTCGATTAAGTTCTACTTCGATTAGGCTAAATATTCTATTAAATATGTCTGTGTTTATTTAAGCTTCTCCTTGTCAAATTTGAATGTGATATGTGTATGCATGAGTTCTATCAATCTGTGTGCATAATTTGAATTGAAGTTCGATAAATTTAGTATTTTAACCCTGGAATGACCTGACGATGGCCCAACGTGTTGAACTGACCATGGGTTTGGGTCAGTAACTTCAAAACTTTAAATTTGGTTGCGGTGGATTCTGCCATTTGACCTTCAAATGCCTTGACTGGCAGTTGGCCACGGATTCAAATTCAGCGACCTCAAAAACCTTGGTATACACTGTTTAAATTTGGTTGCAATTATTTTGCAGACTTGACCTTGAAATGCTCTTAACCATGACTCGTCAAACTGACCACGGATTAGTATTCAGCGACCCCAAAACCATAAATTCAAATTTGTTGCGATTAATTTTGTAGATTTGACTTTGAAATGCTCTTGACTAT
>JAHBCN010006919.1:46198-58136 GCA_019359885.1 Listronotus oregonensis
TCTACGTTTAAGTCGTAAGTCTGCCACCATTTTAAGATAAAAATAAAGTATAAACTTACATAAAACTTAAAAAACAAATTAAAAATTTGTGAACACGCATTTGATAACAACCACCAGAGCTGTCAAAACTTGAAATACTTGAAGTAAAATTTTACTTTAAGTACTTTTCTGTACTTGAAGTATTTTACTTAAAGTACTTTTTATTAGGAAGTACTTGTACTTGTACATGATTAATTTATATCAAGGGGGAAAATACTTTAACTTTTACTTGATTTGACCAAGTAAATTACTTAAATTATTTTTCTGACACTTAAAGTATTACGATATACTTGAAGTAAAAAAAGTACCTTAAGTAAATAAGAAGTACTTGAAGTAACAAGAAATCAATCAAGTACGCCAATTTATTTACGTTGGATAATCGCGCAAACAGGTTAAAATAAGAAGATCGTACGACCTTTGCTGACTCTGATGCATTAAAGCTCTCAATTAAATTGTTAAAGGTATAGTCTGTCTCAAAGTATATCGTTATGGCTTTTGACGGACCATAACCCAATAAACCTTTAACGATTATATTACCCATTGTTATTGGGTAAACCCCTTTGTTCATAAGGGCAGGGGTGAACCAGGTATTTCTTGAGTATTAACCATTACGCATACAAATATTTTGGCTAATATTTTAGTGGCAGTATTGAATAACCGTTTTTACTGTGCGTTTCGAAAAAGTTGTTCTTCGAGAATATAACTATGTCGCGTCGAAATCTATTGTCATTAGATGCAAAACAGGTTGTGAAAAATGTATATGAAACTTTAATCAGTAGAGGTCTAATTAAACAAGAAGCTTTAAAAGAAACCTGTCTACTTACAAAAACTCCAATATCATCGATAAGGGATATTATTATTAGTGAAGAATTGAACAAAAGAAAAAAACGAAGTGATTTTCATTCTCACCGTATAGGCAATAGTGATCAGGACCTAATAAGAAGAAAAATTTATTGTCTTTATGAAAGCGGAGTTATTCCTACCTTGGATAAACTGAGACGAAGACGAAACCAATATAAATATTAGCCGTGCCACCCTCCATAGAGTTGTTTGTAAAATGGGATTTATCTGCAAAATAGACAAAAGACAAGTAGTAATGGAATCGCATAGATTACGCACTTGGGGATTTAATTACCTTCAAGAAATTTAAAGATATAGGTTAGGAAACAGATCCATAATTTACCTTGATGAAACATGGTTCGATACACACGACACAGTATCCAAAGGATGGGTTGGTTCCAGTCAAAACTGTCAGACGAAAGCACCTTTAAATAAAGGAAAACGCATTACCATAATTCACGCTGGTTCAGAAGACGGATTTGTCCCAAACTGCTTACTGTTGTCTGCAAAGAATATTAAGGATTCTAGCTTGAATTATCATGAGGATACAAGTGCAGAAATTTTTGAAAACTGGTTTCAAATTAATAATTTATCTTTTAAAAAATATTCCAAACAACAGTATTATTGTCATGGATAACGCAAGCTACCACAGCCGTCTGCTACACAAAGCACCAACTTTATCAAGTTCAAAAACTGAAATCCAGGAATATTTGTTAGAAAATGATATTTACATTAAATTCAATTACAAAAAAACGCAACTTTTGGAAGTCCTTAATTCATATGCATTAAAAAACAATATGTATGTGATAATTTGGCTGAACAGGCTGGGCATACTGTCTTACGGCTTCCTCCGTATTACTGTATGTTTAACCCCATAGAGCATTTGTAAAATTAAAGTAAAATCAAAGATCAGAGCAAAAAACGTTACACCTACTTTAAGTCCCAGTGTTATAAATTTGATAAAAAATTACTAACACACCAGTTGAGAGCTGGAAAAATTCCCTACAGCACATTATAAAAATTGAGGACTCTTACATTTCTATCCAAAACAACATAAATCCTATTGTAATTAATCTCAATGATGACTCTGATAGAATTAGATTTAGATATTTAGATTAAAAATGTAATTATGTATAGATAATGCAGTGATAAATGTATTAAAACTTTGCATATATTTATTTTCTTAATGGAGTTTTAAGATTATACTTATATAAATAAACAATAAATTATAAATCATTATATTTTTAGAGTCCGTCACTAATGTTCTGTCCTTTAATACCTACCAATCGCAGTTTTATTGCTGTCGGCAGGTATAATCCATAAATGAATGAACACGGTATACTTTGAGACAGACTATACCAAAAATGGTAAAATTACAATTATTTTAAAATACCTTTAATGTTATAGGTACTTTAAAAAAAAACATCAAAATATTGTATAAATACTAGTATAAAAAATTTTGGAAAATATTTTTTATTTTTTGAAGTTACAAAAATAACCAAACCATTTACAATAAATGAGTCAGCTATAAAGAAACTGAAACGCCAACCACCAAGTCTAATATAGCGGATTTGTTAGGCTGAAGACTTGCAAAAGCATTGACTTATGAACAGTTTCAAATTTGAGAACTGAAAAAAAAATTAGCAAGCCCTTTACCAAAATATGGTATTACTAACTAGATCTCTAGCACATTTATTATTCATGTTTTCGTGGTTAGTTGTCGTTAGAAAAGCAAACCTTTTTAGGTTTAAATACAAATAAAATAGCTTAGTTTAATTTAAAATGCTAGACTTTAGTTTTTTTATCGCTTTTTGCCAGTAGTGTTGTAATCATATTCGCGATAATTTAATATGGTATAGCTTATCTTTGCGAAAAACAGTGAATATACCTAATATTGGGCCACTTTATTCCTAAAAGCAATTGTAAGAAACTGTTTAATTTAGCCTCCAGTCGCAATCAAGGAAGTTTTAAGGTGTATGGAAGCCCAATACTGTAGAACAAAATTGTCCAGGCGTGCAGGGCAGCGGGAATCGGGGGATTGGCCCCGCGGAGTTTGCGCAATGAATAGTAGGTCAGAGCCGGACCGGACCATAATTCTTTGTTACTATCTATAAAGTCGACATCATCAAATGTCAAATTCAAGCATTCACTGCTTTTTTTATTTTTTGCACAAAATTATTGGTTATTAAACGATACTACCATAGAATATTTAAAATTATTGTGTAATATTGGATTTTATATAACCTGAAAATAATATGGAAAGAATAGATGGCGCCACTTTACAGCCTTCTTTTAAATGGTCGATATTTTTGGGGTTTTGTGTTTTTACCAAAAAAATCTTTTAAATAAATAAAAACACGATTTTTTAAAAATAAATTTCAAACATTTATATATTTTCAGTTTATCACCAATTTTGTGATAAAAAAAAGGGCAAAAAGGGTGTAAATAAGTTTAATCTAATCCTAAGATTTGTTTACATTAAAAAGTAAACATTTTTATAACTGCTTTTTAGGCTTATACTTTCCACTAATAACAAACATTCATGAGACAGAATAACAGTGGTTAAAAATGTTTAGTAACCTTTGGTACCTAGGTATCCATTGTAACAGTAACCTTAAATATTATGTGTCTACAGTATCTCGTGCTTAAAAAGTTGATAATGTAAGTTTAAGAAATCAAAAATCTAATTTCTTTTTAAACAAATACAGAAAAAGCAAAAAGGAACTTAAGCATAAAATTGTACTTCTTTTTATTCAATTAGAGGGACCTGTATATATTAAAATTTACCTGGTCTGCCCAGTATTTAATAATTTTGATCCTTTAAAAGAATGTACTAAATTATTAAATGAAATAAAAGTACCTAAATGAAAACCTTATTTATTTTTAATAATCCACAGAAATCCACAAACATTGTGGAAATCATCTAAAAGATAGTTAAGATTGCCTTACTTTTCTCACTGTTATTTCCTATGAAATTTTCATTTTCCATTATTCATAATTGTTATATTATTATTTATTCGGTTACCTAACGTTACGTCTCATAAGAAGCACCTAATTTAAATATAAGAAATACTTACCTAAAGTAAAAAATTCCGGCTATGTTACCCTTAGATTTGCAAGACAAAACCATACAACCTTTAGTCATTTTGATACGATATTATAAGTAACATACAATAAACACAAAATTATCACTATCACTAATCACTAAAATAAGAAAGTTCTTATCAATCCAAAAAACTTCTGCAACCACAAAATATAATCACACAAAGCAAAACAATCGAAACTAATACGGCTTTCATAAAAGTATAATGTGTTGCCTAACTAGGCAAGGCAAAACATTAAATTATTTCGTGGAATTTCGTTATTGCGCAAAATCGGCGGGGCCAACTCTGACAGTTATTCCGAAACTGGGCTGGACATTTTTTGATCGAATGGGCCATATCATTGGGCTTCCATACACCTTTAAACTTCCTTGGTCGCAATCAAAAACTTACTAGTATAAAAATATTCTAAACATAAATAAATATGCCCAAAATTTTATACGTCTTTTTTTTTTGTTACTTTTAAGATACTGATTGATACCTTTGTCTTCAATGTTCTAAGAAATGTATCCATTTTCTAGAGTCAACCTGATTGGTAAATATAGATTATTGTGGATATGGTGTATGTCCCATGGCACTGGACCAAGATATTTTTCTTGCAGTTAGAACTGATGAAAATTCAAGAAACTTGTCTTTATACAACATGGACAGAAAATTCGAAGATTTTAAATGTTCATTGGATGAGGTCGAGTATGTATAAACATGTTTTTATAAACTCGTATCGAATTAATAACTTTTCAATCGTCATTTTGATGTCGAAAACACAATCTTTTACGCACGCGGCTTTAATTTACTTTAACGCACGCATGCATAAAAGAAAAATAAATTAAAATGTACTGAATTTTAAAGTACTTATTATATACATAAATAATACAATCTTTCATATCAGAGAATTGTATAGTAACCGCCATTAAATCTTGGGCAATTCTTTTTCCCTTTCGTAAAATAGGCTTATGCCACCTTCTGCTGAATATAAATACCTGTTGAAAAACCTAATAAAGAAACAGCGTCTAAAAATATTTTTTAAAATGCAAAACTTAACTGGATCAAAAAGTATTACCTAATTATTCATTATATTGAGCAGAGAGGTTGGTCAGAAAGGGATGTGGTGGAGGAGCTTAGCATCTCAAAATATAGTATTTATTTTGTTTAAAAAATGGCATGAAACACACTCCTTTAAGAAAAGAGCTGGAAGTGGTCGCCCCAAACTATCTAATCAAGAACAAGACAATAATTTAATTAACGTTTTGAGAAACAAACCATTTAAATCTGTAGTTACAGCAAGGACGAAAAGCAATTTCCCACCATCGGTTAAAACGGCACGGCGGAGAATAAGGCAAATATCCGAATTGCGCTGCCACCCGGCAGCCTTAAGACCGTTTTTAACAAATGCAAATAAAGAACAACGCATTGGATTTGCTCTACAATTTTACTTGGAACCTCCGACTTTTTGGAAAAATATAATATTCACCGATGAAAAAGTGTTTCGGTCGTGCTACAATGGGATATTTAAGGTATACAGGCCCTAAGGAACACGATTTTATGAAAAATATACCCAAAAGGACAGAAGTAGTACGCGATTTTCGGTAAATGTTTGGGGGTGGCTGATTGCACAAGGACTTGGTGTATGTTATTTTATCGAAGAAAGGTTCAATGCTGAGGTATATATAGATCTACTACAGAATATCATGTTGTCTTCTGTACTGGATCGATTTCCGGACAGAAATTTTAGCTTTCAGCAAGATAAATGTCCCGGCAAGTCGATGAATGGATGGAAGAGCAGCGTATCAGGGTTTTACCGTGGCCCGCACGTAGTCCAGATTTAAATGTTATAAAAAATGTTTGAGGCTTATTATAGACGGAGAGCTGGAGCCCGAAAAATCATCGTCATCAGTAATATGGAGTTTCTCCCGTAAAACATGTTCATATAGTATTGTTAATTATGTTCCCGCGCGGGCTGACAGCTAGGTGGATACAAAAGAGGTGGCGGATAAGGGTAAAGAGGGTAAAAATTTAGGCAAAAAACGTCATCGATAATATGTCAGCCATTTTGACAACTGGGATACAATAGACATCAAGAAGACATCAATCACCTAATTCCATCAATGCCGCAACGACTTAACGAATGTGTAGCGAACAGAGGATCCTCGACACATTATTAATATTTGGGTGGGATATCTTAGCTATTTTGCGAAATTTTGGGTTAAAATTTAAATTACTTTCTATTTATTAGTAGACCTAAAAATTGTAAAAGTATGCTTAAAAGCATACTTTTGCAGCCTACTCGGTGTTGCATTTTCTATGTCATTTGGTATACCGGGTGGTGCATCGCCAGACTGGTCCTAGGAAATCCTATGTAAATTTTGATACATTGAAATATTGGCTCCCCTATTGAATCAATAAAATTGTATTAGACTATTTTGCAGACGTTGATAAGATTAGCTTACATACTTAATTTCGTTTTTTTCTGATAAGGCAATTAACAGTTATTTAAGAAAAACTATTTGTAAAATCGTTGCATACCTGCTATATACCTTAATGAATCCACCGGTAATAAATAAAATATCTTGCCAACTTTTTAATTCACGTTTTACTTTGTATTAGTTATTTTAACATGTTTTACAGTATTGAAGAGAAAATAATGGTTGTAATCGTTTAATAAATACAACTAATTACATTGAACTACATAATGAGATTTTTACATAATTGAACAATTTTATAGGAAGGTGAAAAACACACTTAAAAACTGTCTAAAAATACGTTTTAACACAACACATTGAAACTAAAAGCTAATGTTTTTTAATTAGATGCTCAAACAGACCTCCGTTTACTGCTAAGCAATATCATAAACGATTATAAAATTCAGTTCTTACATTATGAAGTTGAAATGACGATAGTCGATCGCACGCCGCTGAAATTGAAACTTTTATTTCCTCTAAATTTTGATAACTCAAATTTGTATAAATAACATTTTTGATATGACCCCAAAGAAAAAAGTCGTTTGGTCAAAGATCAGGAGACCTAGCTGGCCAATTTATGGTGTAATTTGGTATAATGAGTCCATTGAAAACATTTTAAATACATTCCCTTACTTCTCGTAAATTGTGTGCAGGACAACCATCCATTTGAAACCAAATGTCTTGATTGTCAGGTGCAACTTATTCCAATGCCGGCCCCACTTGATTTTGTAATAGTTCTAAAAAGTTTCTGTTCCCAAATTGTGATTCAAGAAAAAATGTCCAATAATCCGATGTCGAAATATTACCGCCCAAACGTTTACCTTTTGAGGGTATTGAGTCCTTGTAGATACAAATCTGTGTTCATTTTCTTTGCTCCAGTATCTGAAGTTTTGAACGTTTAGTTCATTGTTTAATATGATGGTGCATTCGTCACTAAAACAAATATTGCGTAAGAAGTCCCTATCGTTATTCGCCATTTCCATAACTTCAGAACAAAAATCTGCTCTTCGGATCTCATCGCCTTCCCTTAATTCCTGATGTCTTTGATATGGATGGATATGGATGATATTTATTTTTCTTTAATTTGCATAGTACTGTGCTGTAATCCTTTCCTACAACTTTGCCAAGAAGCCTGGTGCCAATTCCTTTATTTTCTTCTACATGAAGTAAAACATCTAAATCGGCTAATAATGTACTTTTCCGAGTACATTATTATTTCCCTTTAAGCAGTTGCATTTATTAATAACAGTACCTTTTGTCTCAAACTTATGAACGATATTTTGAACTGTTGTCTTACCTGGAATGTGTCCGTCAGTAAAAAACGTGGAGAACATGTCGGATACTCTTTGATAACTATTTTCCATGTAATACCATTTAATCATTGTTATTTCCTCTTCAATACTGTAAAACATTTTGAAATAACTAATACAAGGTAAAACGTCAATTAAAAAGTGGACAAGACATTTTATTTATTACTGGTGGATTCATTAAGGTATGTAGCAGGTATGCAACGATTTTACAAATAGTTTTTCTTAAATAACTTTTAATTGTCTTATCAGAAAAAAAAATAAATTTATAATGTAAGCTTATCTTATCAACGTCTTTTAAATAGTCTAATACAATTTTGTTGTAAATTCAATAGGGGAGCCAATATTTAAATGTATCAAAATTTACATGGAATTTCCTATGGCCAGTCTGGCGATGCACCACCCGGTATTAATGTTACACCAAACTTTTTATATCCAATAAAAAAAGAACTCTTAAGTCTTTTCTTATTGACATCAACTCTTTAGCAGATATGCTTAAAAATTTATTTATTATAACTACTAAACCTAACTTCTGTTTTTACAACTTTAGCTTGGATTTACATGATTCAACTCTTTTATATTGGGAAATCATGTTAGAAAATTTTTGATTTCCTTTTTTCATTTGGTAACGGGTGTACAGTAAGTCTGTTTTCAGATAAATTAATAACATTATTAATCTTGATCTTTGTCTGATTTGTTTAATATTTATTTTCAAGAAATAAATCATAATATTAGGGCAGATTATAAAAATACAGTTTAAAATAATAAACTGAGCAGACGATACGAAGATTAGATAATGTCGGTATTTTTTTAGATGGCACTTCATGTCAGGTTTTGTTTATGATAAAAATAAACACGTAAGACGCTTTTCAGTTGTATTTTTTTATGTTTGATTATTTTATTTTGCCTTTGAAAGTAGGTTATCTAGAATGGCGGTGTGTCAGTTGGTTTCAATAAAGCTATTAATACATTTCAATATTTAATTTTAAACATAGGCTAATTATTTTGGTATTGAAAAAATAAAGAGAACCGTTGAATTTTACACAAAAGAAAAAAGTTTATAATAAATTTTATTTGTGCAAGTAATTTTTGCACCAATAATATTTGGTTGCTTTGTTATAGTAAAATATCTTTGACAATTATTAAAATATATTATAAAAAGACACTTCGCCTAATTTAGGGGTTTTTACATGTTTGCACAGAATACATTAGATAAGATCACATTATTTTAAATAGGTTTGAGCACTTTAGTTCCCTTCTACTAAAACCGTAATAGATTCATTTGTTGTATTCGTCATTGACATCGCGGATAAGAGTGGAGTGTTTTACGATACTCCGATTTTGGATGACCTGTAAAAAGTGGTTTTCATTCCAGATTATACAATTCCCTACGAAAATTGTTTTAACAGTTTTTACCTTAAAATGTACCATTTTTGAGAAAAAGAGATTTAAAAAGTAACTAAAGTTTTATTCCCTATACTATGCACACGTTTCCACGCCATCTATGAGGTAGTGTATTTGACGCGTTTTTTTATTATGGTTTTCCAGGTAGTTGCACTCCACGGTCTATTATAATAAATCCTAATAGAATAAAAGGTCTTCTCATTTAATATCTTCGTCGTCTTCATCTTTTTTTTTTCCTCTCTTTCTCCATCTTCTTTTTCTTCCTCTTCTTCCTGAGTTAATGTAGATTGTTGAAACGGCGATACATCAGTTGTTTCGTCGTTGATGTAAAGATCTTCTTCTGTTGAAGATTCAACATTTAAACTCGAATGGCCTTAAAAACTAGTGCATGCTGGTTACCAAAATAAACCAATTTTTTTACAGCCGCATTTCCAATTACACCCCTTTTTGCAGTTGCAAAAATGGTATTAAGGAGGTTCTCCGGTGCAGGTAAAAGTAGTGTGTGGATTGGTCCCAATACATTATCTATAGCATTTAAAAATGATTTTTACATTAAGGATAAGCCGGTGAACTCGTATTTGAAAATATTTGCGATGGTTGTTGAGCCTTGTCTGGTTTTAAAAAATAAATGGTTTTTTCAATTGGAGTTCGAGCGGTAAGTAATACCAACAGATCAACATCTTCACCAACAACATTTACATCACTTGGATTGAATTGATTAATTACAATTTCTATGATAAGTATATCAGCGTCATTGTCAGCTTGCTTGATTAAAATATATTCAGTGGTAAATTTTTCTTTAGCATTGTGAAGAACCGAGACTTATTATGAATTTTTGACAAGAACTGAGCAGTAGACAGATGTTGCTCAAGGCCACATGGTCAAATTAAATAAGGAACTGAGTTTCTTTTCAGTTTATATTTTCAAAAGTAATATTTAATATTAATGTATAAGTCACGCACACTAATACTTTTACTTATATTATGCGTCCAATGATGTATATAGGGAGCGTAGTAATGCATAGTGTTAATTTTAGAATCGCTTTGTTCAGAAATGGTGTATTTTAGGGAAAAAAGCGTAAGGTCAATTTTTACAGTACATTGCAGTAAACGTTTCATTAAAAAATCTAAAAAACCCATTTTCGCGAACTTTGACCTTGTATAAAAATTTTTGCACACATGAAATCGATGGGGACTTTTACAATTTCATTATAATAGTATCCCTAACTTTAATGTAAATTTTCAGCTTCTTGGAAATTTATGAAAGGGTACCCCTATTTTCCTAACTTGACCGAATAATTTATTATAATTTTAATTTACTAACAAGGAAGTAATAGTGGTCAATTAATTAGCTTCTATAGAACTAATATAATAAAATATTAATATCTTGACTTTGTGTTTAAAGAACTGAGACACAATATAATTTTTAGAATAATCCTTGATGGTTCAGCCCCGAAATGGTACCAATACTTTCTGTGTGGCATAAAAGGAATTTTGGAGGTCCTTCCAGAAGACCAGAAAAATAATATAAAAGGATTACAGATAGTAATAAGTGGCACGATTCCACAGAGTGCCGGCTTGTCCAGCAGTAGCGCCTTGGTTAGTGCTGCTGCGTTGAGCGCTGCGCATGCATTTAAAGTAAGTTATGACACTTATAAACACAAGATTTGTGACATGATAATTTTATAGATCTCTTATGTATTTCAATACTTTAAAGGTAAATCTGAAAATAGAATTTTGCTTTTATTCATCGATATTTTTCAACATTTATTTATATTTTATACATAAAATTTCTTATAACGCATCCTGTTAGAGGGAATGGCCACTACGCCAGGCAATAACTCCGGGAATAAAAATTTTACTAATGAACCACTAATTGATCCCAAAAGGGTAATAATTTTATTTTTGATTGCATATTAATTTTGGATTATTGAAGAATTTTGTTAAAGCTATGTATCAAAATGACACAGGATTTTTTTTATGTAAAATAAAAAGACTTAAAAAAGCAAAAATTAAAGAGGGCATATTTGAAAATATGCTAAATGAATCTGTATTGCGAGCTTGAAAATGTGAAAGCTAATCATTACAAAGAAATGGAATAAATGTCTCTCAAAATTCACTTCCTGGATTCTTTGAGGACTGTAAGTAGTGAACGGTCTTACCAAAATACTTTTGCCATGGAAGAACGATATCAAGGAAATGGAGGGTTACTTTGTTCGCTGATTATTAAATATGCTGATTATTGCTGAATATTCTTAAGAAATATCCTTTTACTCTAAAAACGAGATATCGCACATCGGGGGTACCATTACTTAGGTATAAAACAAATCTTATAGAAAAAAAACAATGGGTGTAACGATGTGGCCGGTGGAGGCATGGGATTTTCAAATTTTTATTTTGGTATTTACGAAAAAACTTTGATTTTTTTATCGTTAAGTCCCAAATTTTGCAGAAATATTTTATTTTGCAAATAGAGGCGTTTGAAATATTTGCATAAAAAAATCGTTGCTTAAAAATTTACTGGTTAACTGGCTTTGGTTTTAAGAAACATAGATGATTTTGAGAAGTTGGAAAATAAATGATGAAGTTTGATGAAATTTGCGAACAAAAATTACAAATGAAATATTTGCTTTTGAAACTTTGATTTTTCCTTGAAAACGCTGTAAAAAAATTGACATTTTTTCGCAAACTTCAAATTATTTTTTTTTTCAAGCCAAAAGAATCTGGTATATATTTGATGTGGGTTCCATGTCTCACTTTTTACAAAAAAAAAAATATATAAAAAAACA
>JAHBCN010006920.1:0-46167 GCA_019359885.1 Listronotus oregonensis
TACCATTATTCTTAAAATAATCTGACTAGGTTATACACTTAGTCAGTGATATTATGGGTTCTTGAAATTCATAATTTTGCTGGATATTTAAAAAATTAAATTTGGTTAGTACCTCCATGAGTGTCTGGAAAAATGTATGGTCCAAATGGATGGGCACAGAAAAAATCTGCCGATACCTATTAAACATTAATTGTTAAAAAATATATTTTTTTCAGAGTCTGTAAGCCCTCTGTAAAATATTACTGGGAACTGACCTGGTTAGCTTTTTAAAATTATATAAGTAGAGAGCCCATATTAAAATTTGTAAATTTATAGTATATTTTATATAAACTTGTACTTACATTGGATAAAAACTTAAAAACCATATAGAATTGGGCCGACTTTCTTTTGACTTAACATTCATAAGCGGGTTGTTAAGGACAGATTTTTTTTAGGTGAGCATTATATATTATATGGTTAAAAATGTTTTAAAGGAATAAAAGCTGTGCATCAAAAGTAATATTAAAAAAAATAATACCTTTTATTTCTTATTAAATCTAAAATATATTTAATTAAATTGCCATTATTGTACAAACTCAAATAAAAAACGACAACCAGACAAATTCTTGCGTATTAACTTTGATTTTTACAATTGTAATTAAATTATTATATTTAAAGCATCCATAAAGTAAAGGAGAGTAAGCATAACATATAAAAAATAGACGTAAAAAATTAAAAATGGACATTTTATATTTTTCAAGTAAATTATTTAAGGCCAAACCGACCCGAAAAAAAATCTCTTAAGTGTTGCTATTTGCCATTCCAGTTGTTTTGCTTTATAACAAATGTACACGAAGAGGTGGGCATCATATATTATACGGTAGTAAAATAATTTTTAAATAATGAGTTTTAAACAAATGTAGTTAATTGTTAAAGTGTAACATGTAGCTAAGTATCCAAAAAACAAATAAAAATGCAAGATATTACAAATAGGAAATTTTTGCAAGGGTAAATTTAATTACACAGCCCCGGAAAAAAAAGTTCAGGGTCCAAAAGATTTGATTATGGTATCTTTATGTTTTTGCGGTCGTTGAATCTAAATTCGGTACCAGTTTGACTTTATCGGGCCAGGGTTAAGGGCATTTCAAGGTCAAATCTTCAAAATGAATCGCAACTAAATTTAAAGAGTGTATTTTGAGGTCGCTGAATATGAATCCTTAGTCAGTTTAACCTTATCGGGTCATAGTTAAGAGATATTTAAAGGTCAAATCTGCCAAATTATAATTTTACAGAATTGACTACGGATTCGTACTCAGCGACCTTAAAAACATAAGTACGCACCCTTCAAATTTGATTACGAATAATTTTGCAGATTTGACCTTGAAAGTGCCCTTGATCCTGACCTGATGGGGTCAAACTGACCCCGAATTTGGATTCAGCGACTTCAAATGATAAAGATACCATGGTTAAGTGTTTCGGACTTTCAACTTTTTTTTTGGGCTGTGTTATAAATTTGCATGCTTAATTAATCACATAGTAAAAAACAGTTATAAAACAAAGCCAGAAATTTAAATAAAGCATAATTTATTAAAAAAAATAAATTTTGACAAAACACTTTCTTTCTTTTTATATTTGTAGCTTTTCGTCACTTTGATAATTATATCACAGTTATTTGTTTCTGCTTTTAATCCTGTTTTTACGTAAATGATTTTATTTTTTAAAGAAATGCTGTTTTTAAACTCCAAATCAGGAACAAAAAATATATATAAAGAATATAATACTCAACATAATTCAGACAGTAAAGTTTTTTGCATATCCAGAAAAATAATAAAAAAGGGTTTAAGCACTTTATAGATTTACCTTGTCCTTAGCATATAAGAAATAAAATATTTAACCCTTAAACCATATACCAAAATGTGTTTAAGGTTAGTTTCTTTTAATAAATTGTTTTAATTTTAAAGTGTAAGAACTGGCTAATGTTATTATATGATTAATATTTTTTTTATTGTTGCTGCTTTAAACATCCAGAATAAAAACTTAACAAGAAAACTGGTTTGCCATTTACGACTTGTGAAAGAAAACTGTAAAATTTTCATTTTTAGACATAAAAGGAAGAATAAAAGAACTATTTGTGCTAAATAAGATAGATAAAAGTAAATTTAATTTTCCTGTTTTGCTTTTTCATCCGGAAACAATATTAACGTCATTGCCAAAATTTATCTTAGAAAAAAATTAACCCACACACTATGTAAAAATTTTAAAATTATTACAAATGTAACTTAAATTGTTTGCACATTAAAACCATTTAGTTTTGCCCCAAATTTAAATCCATTAATAAAATTGGTTTTGTGCTGCGTTCCTAAGCTGAGGCTAAACAAGGTTAGACCAAAAGTAGCTATATCAATTTCAATATTTTGAGATACATATACAGTATAGAGTTTTATAGAAAAGAGATACTTTCTGGTTCAAAGAGAAATTTAAGCTTTTGTGGCTATGGATATAATGTGTTTATGTCAGTAAATGTAACTTTTAAAAGTAACGGCCACAAGGCTAAATGATCCTATGTTCTACACAAAACTTGGCAGCTCATAGGTAAAGGATAAGTATTTGCAGATATTTTTTGTGGCAGTGAACAGGTTTAAGTTTTGAGACACTAAACTGCACTAGATTTTTAAAACCTTTATTTATTAATCATTTAAGGTCCTTTAAAAGAGATATCCGCATTACCCTACGCTTGTTTTGCGAACATTTTTGGTAACTTGAGAAATTGCATTTGAGTGAAGGGTACAATCGTCAGTAAAACTACAAGATTATTGTAAAAGAAAAAAAAATGTTAATGTAAAAAAAACAATTCTTTTGCCAGTACTGAGCCATGAGGCACTATAAATTTTACTTGGTAAAAGCGGGAAGAGTAATCAACAACAATAACTCATATACGTCGATTAGAAAGCAAACCTAAGCTATGGTTTATAAAATACATTTAGTAAAATAATTTTTTAACTCATTTTACCAGTTAATAACAGTAACTAACCAAAACCGAAAAATAAGTTTGCTATTTAAAATAGAAAGTTGTTGTGAGTTTTTGTTATACCCAAAGTTTTTTTAATTTCAAACGGCTTTAAATATTGATCCTATGCATTAATATTTTTTCTCGTAAGTTAATAAAAATATTTCCTTTATTATTTAATATTTTAAAGGTTGTACTTTTGTAGCCACTTTATATTTTATTACAAAATTTGTGAATATTTTGTCAATATATTGGGCAAAATTTTTTATAAGCCTTAAAAAACTATGTTTTAATCCGGCGATTGTTGTTGTAAAAGATTAAAAACAATTTCTTTTGTTAAAAAAAAACACCTATTTAATTTTTTATTATCGTAAAAATAGTATTTGTGCAAAACTACACATTAAATAAATATTGTATATTTGTTTCCTCTTCCACAAACTTCACAATCAAGAAAGACAAAAAAAGCAATTTTATAAGTTTGTTTTGTTGAGCAAACTTACGTGATTGTTTTTACCTTTGAGGCGGCTGTCGCCAGAAAGTAAACATGAGCAATAAAATGTCAATTCAATTTCTTGTGGAAAGAAACGAGACAGAACAAAATAAAATAAACTCAACTACGCTCAACAAAAATAAAATTACTAAAATTAGTGAATGATTTTTAATCACAATAAAACAAAATCCTGCTTTATTTTTTGCAAATATAATAATTTTTTTGGAAATAGCAGATACTTTCTAACATAAAACAGTTTTTAAAATCAGTCATTATGCCCGTTCTATTAATTGCCAAAACAATAACATGGAGTGCCAGCTTTATGTATTTCTATACGGTTAATTTAAAGAGGCCTCGAACTTCCCCTATCCCTAAGGTTTACCCTTCAATCTTTGGGGCCCGTGTTACTACACTGTCTCTTACTTTACTTAAAACACCAACGATTTATTAGTACTTAGACTTTAAGCCCTCGTTGGCTTTCCAAAGATAAAAAAGACAGAATACATTATGTCATTTATGTTAGAAAAATGAAATTTAGAATAAAAAAATATATTATATATATATATATATATTTTATATATATATATATATATATATATATATATATATATATATATATATATATATATATATATATATATATATATATATATATATATATATATATACAGGGTAATTCACGCTGTGTGTCCCATTGAAAGTTCTGTAGAACCAAAAAAAAAGAACTTTATGAAATTTGACACACGGTCATAACAGGTGAGAAGCTACATTTTAAAAATATTTTGGCAAGTGCAGCGTTGCCAGATCTTACCGAAACGAATTGCAACAATGTAATTTTAAATAGAACACCTTATTTTTTATTGCATATTCGGATTCTTCACAGAATTCCAAGTAATTTTTGTTATTATCTTCCTATTTTTTAGGAAACATCACCATGTCAAAAATGTTTAATTTTTACGTGCCCAACCGAGCTTGATATTGGAATTTTTTTTGGGGGTTAGAAAATGCATGTTTAAAAAGGATCTACATGCTATTATAGCAATATATCTTACAGGGTGTCCCAAAAAATTGCATTTTTAGCGATATTAAATAATGATTAAAACTCTTTTTTTTTAATATAACATACTGTATTTTATACCATTTTTCAATAGACCAATAATTTGCCTACAAAATGTCCATACATCTTTTTATATCCATCTGCCACCGTTTTTAAAATACAAGCGAATTTAAATTTTTTAGCATTTAATCCTTATTGATTAAACTAAATATAAAATTTTTAACTTATATGTCAAATAGTTGTCAGAACAATTGAAAATAAAAACTTTTAGTAGCCTACCTAAGTAAATTGGTGGTTTATTGTGGATGGTATTTAAAAACAGCAAAAAAATTAAAATTCGTTTGTATTTTAAAAACGGTGGCAGATGAGTATAATAACATGTATGGCATTTTGGAGGTAAATTATTGGTCTATTCGAAAATAGGATAAAATACAGTGTGTTGTATTAAAAAAAGAGTTTTAATCATTATTTAATTTCGGTAAAAATTCATTTTTTTTGAGACGCCCTGTAAGATATATCGCCTTTATAGCATGTACATCTTTTGAATACATGCATTGTCTAACCCCAAAAAAATTTCTGGTATCCAGCTCGGTTAGGCCTATATATATTAAACCTTTTTGACATGGTAATGTCCCTTAAAAAAAAAATTGGTATTAATTATTATTTCAAAAACAGTAACATATGGGTATAGGAAGATGTTAACAAAAATTACTTGGAATTTTGTGTAGAATCCGAATATGCAATTAAAAATAGGGTGTTCTATTTAAAATAACCATGTCGCGATTGGTTTCGTTTAGATCTTTCTTTCTTTTCTCTAGAATTTTAACACCCTGTATTTCGAAAACGAAGGCCTTGCGGACCCATATTTGTATAGACTTTTATGTTTATTTTTGGACCCTGACTACGTACCGGAAGTATTGACAATTCCTCGTGAATCACCCTGTATATCATAAAAGATAAATAAACTTATGGGACCAATAGGAAATAATATATTTACGATAAAACAGTTCTAAATCTACCAATTAAAAAAAAATACAAAGGGGATTTTTACCTTTTTTATAAAAGTCTTTATTTATAAAATTTAGGCTTTAAATATCTATTTACCATTTTAGATTTTAAACGTAACCAAAATATCTTTACAAAATGAGAGAGTCTTTATATCTTTATTAAAACCGTTGCATGAAGAAGTAAAGAAATCTCGAAGGACATCAAGCAATTTTCAGAAATTTTGCAGACTAGTCGCTTTTGTAAATTGCTTGGATTATACGGATATTATGCTCTCTGCAATTTACTGAATAATTAACTACCTGAGCTTTATGTGTAGCAATTTACGAATAAACAATTTAATAATATGTGAGATATATATGGGGATTTTAAAGCTAAGATAAAGAGTGGTCGGTTTATATTCTTACAAGTAAAAGCAATTTAACTTTGATACCAAATTCTGTTTTAACCAGGACGAAAATTAACCAAAAAAGTGGTTATGTGATTCGCATTTTTATTTATAATTTTTTATTAGAAAATTGAACTTGTAATTAAACTATTTTTCTAATATTTAAGTGTATTACTTTTAAATATAAACATTTTTTTTATAGATTCTTTATAATGTAACTTTAAACAGGGTCAAAAATAAATAAACTTTGCATCATTAGTGACCAAAAACACACACTTAACCAACGTCACTCTAAATAAATTGTATCTGACATAAAGCATTGTCAAAAGTTTTATGTAGGTTTCGTTAAGTTTTGAAAAAAATGCATTTAGAAAACCTTTTTCCTATATCTTTCTATGATTTTTTTAGAAAAAAAAAGTGATTATTAAGTGATTTGTACTGTTTTTCTTTAGTTGCCCGAAAGCCTATGTGTCTGATCTATTACCATTAAAGGCGTAGAAAACAATTGGTAAAAAACGTTTTTGCGGTAATGCTAGATAAAAGGCGTTTGTAAAAGATATGGAGAAATATATTTTGGTAATCGCCCTAAGAGAGGTATAATTTAAACTAGGAATTTGATCGAGAAGATGTGTAAAATTCATTATTATTGATAAATGATTATCGCTTTCTTCCCCAGTTTAAACATTTATATCATCTTTCTATGGTATTATTACAGTGTTAGAGTTACACAAATAAAAGCATTATTTTTAAAATAATAATATTTATTATAACAAAATTTGGTTTTTTATTTTTATTATAAAAAAAATATTTTATAAAATCTGTCGTAATATTTTAAGGTATTTAATTTAAGCATCATAATTAGTCTTTTTTCTTTATATGCTTTCAAAATTTAATTAACTCACTTAAACCTAACAGTTTTCACAATTAATCCATAAAATTTATTTATCTCGGCACCGTTAATTAACACAACCCAATGTACTTTACAACCTTAGTAAGTTAAAGCATAGTAAAAATATTATTTTAAAATTTATATAATGTAAACCCTTTTATTAACAGCGCTTTTTATTAAAAGCTGTTTAGAAAATTGGTTCTTTAAAATAACCTAATTACAATATTTTACTTTATTTAAGTAAAACTATCAAAATTTATAACTTTTTTTAATCTAAAAAATATGTATTCAGATTTACACAGCGGATGTTACTTTTTAATCAGACAGTTTTTAAAATACTATCAGTTTTTAAATTTTTGAATAGTGTCTTTTTAACTAGCTTCCTTTTTAAATTAGTTTACGATAAAATAGAATAATCTACAATAGGGGTAAAAATTAAGTAATAATTGGGAAACAGTTTTAGGAAATTGTAAGAGAATAAAAAATGACGGCCTTATTGTGACTAAACAAGACGCAAGCAAAAATTATTTTAATTTTAAAATAATTACCAGCTTTCTAAGTGCGATTTTTTTCCACCTTAGGTAGGCTATTTTTATATTTAAAATTAAATATTTCTGGTAAATAAAATGGTTATTTAAGCAACCCTTTAAAATATCGTAATAAGCAAAACGCTTTAAAGATTGGTGATTATTTTAAATTTTTGGTTAACACACAAATTACAAAATGCAACATATTTTTTTAATTAATCGAGTTATCGGAGAATCCATTAGAGCTGAGATTACTACATGGGTACTTATAAATAATACATGCATTATTAAAATGGCAATGTAAATGGTTTATATATAAATGTGTCTACATCGACATCTGGGCACACCGCACAATCCTCCTTAATATTACCTTGCCACAAAATATGATTTTTATTAAAATTTAAACTTAAACATAAAGTTAACCAAAAATCCTGATATAAGGCTATGAATTTTTTGGGAAATTTCCAAAAAGTGAAAAAAAAAATTAAAAGGTCTACCAAATACACGCTTTTGTAGCGTTAACGATTTTACTAGAAAACTGGTACCCTATAAGCCTTTACCTTAGAATTATTTCCGTTGATAAAAAACATATTTTGCTTTTGGAAAGATTCCGCATTTTGTCAATAAAATTTATGTATTCAGTATAACTCCACGTTTTTGACATATGACATAAACTTGTCATTTTTTAAGTGAAATCCCCTGTATATTGTTTTTCAGTTATATAGAACTTTTAATTTTCTATTTAGCAATATATGGTTTTATAATTTTTTTGTGTATAATAACGGATATAATAGCGTTTTTTAAATTTTAAAAAGTTGGCCGTGCACGCAAAACAAACTTAAAATGAAGTCTGTTTATATTAGGAATTTTGACGTTACCAAGCTTTTAATAAATGCTTATTTAATAATGGGCTTTACGGAAAGTGAAAAATGAGATATATTTAAAATATTTATGATATTGGTATTGTAAAATTAATATTACTCTTGTTATTAGATGTGGTTGTAATTTTGAAACTTTGTTTTAGTTAATAATAATAATTATAATTATAATAATAACAATAATACTTTGTTGTTTACGTGTATTATCTTAATGTATTCTCGAAAATGTATTTAGGGAAGGAATTCTTCTTTGTCCCTCATATAGCCTTCTATATTTCCGTTGTGCTATAATCATTTTTAATAAATATTTCAAATATATCTCGTTTTTCACTTCCGTAAAGCCCATTATTAAATTAGCATTTATTAAAAGCTTGGTAACGTCAAAATTTCTAATATAAACAGACTTCATTTTAAGTTTGTGTTGCGTGCACGGCCAACTTTTTTAAAATTTAAAAAACGCTATTATTTCCGTTATTTTACACAAAAACATCATAAAACTATATATTGCTGAATGAAATTAAAAGTTCTATAAAACTGAAAAACAATATACAGGGATTTCATTTAAAAATGACAACTTATGTCATATGTCAAAAGCGTGATCTCGATTGTTTTTGTGTAGCACCACAAAATAATCTATAAAGAACTCTACAATTTTTATATTTACATTTTTTTTGTAACTCGTCAAATTAATGAGATAGATGGGTGGTCCATTTATAATCAATAACCCTGTACATTTTGCACAAAACGGCTTACATTATGTATTAAAATACCACACTTTTGACCTACAGATTGGGTTGTTTAGTCGCTATTTACTTTCAATTTACATTTTCCAGCGTTATTTTAAATCATTGTATTTTGCTAAAGAAAATTAACTAGCATACCGTCTGGGCAAGCAAACTCAGAAATATAAAACGTATAAAACCAAGTAATATTTTTCCAAAAAACAAACAAATAAATTGATGCGATAAATCTGAATAAATTTAAATCTCTGTTAGCTTTCTTTGACATTAGGGTTAAGGAGTTAAACTTACCCTGTACCTTTAAAAATATTACATTTTATTGCTTTTGACACCATTTAAGTATGTTTTATTGAAGAAATTTTTGAATCGTGCTGTAAACCGTTAAGAGTTAAGTGGAATGTTGGGCCCTTTGTCAAAAGACGAAGTAAGAATTTAAAAGCATTCAGATAAAATGCAATTTGTATAGCTCTTATAAAAAAATACATTTTTTAAATTATATAAAGTAAAACAATCCTATTTAAAAAAAAATAAAATAGAAATCAAAGGGACCCTAACATTTAAAAATGTATATTTAGGAGCAAATAACGCCTTTATAAAAACAAAAATAAGAAAAATAAATAGTAATTTATGTATTTAAAACGTTGTTCCACAAGGTGGTCCCTAAGTACGTTCTTATATTAAAGAAGGTCATTCTATAAACAATTCCAAGAAAAAAAGTTCATATGATTATAGGTCCGCAAACGCTTCGTTTGCAAGATAGAGGGTGTTAAAATTAGCATTTTTTTTATTTACCAGAAACACCTTAAGCTAATTTATTTAAACATAGTACATGATAACAGCTCCTCAAACTCCATAAATTGCAGATATTAAAAATTTGTGAGACTCACCAGTGGCGTAGATAATAGAAGTCGACCAAGGTTTTTTCGAAATCGATGGTACGCCACTGACTTTTTTAAATTGTGTCGACTTTTTTTAATGTGCCAACTTAAAATGCACAAAAAATGTTTACTATTTTTTTACATACGCTACGAGCCGTTTTAAAGCAAAAAAATAAAATACATCAAATGCGTTTATTAAGAGTGATTTAGAAAATAAAACAAATAAAATGTAGAAAAAGTATTTTCTTTGCTTTTATTGTAAAAAAACGAATTACTATACTATACAATATTATACATTTATTAAATAAAGGGTATTAACTTTGGTAACACAGGATATTAAGTACAGTTGTTGTTCAAGAATAAAAAACTATAATAACAACCGCCATAACAAAAAAAAATGAGCAATGAATTATTAAAACATAAAAACTACAATAGGTGTTGAAAATGACGACCATTTACCATGATACATGCTTCTGTTTTTTTTTTAAGAGACTCGCAGACATGCTAAAAAATACCAGAGGAATTGCGAATTATTTCACAGGACTCTACTATGCGATCTCTTAGGTTATCAACGTTTTCAATTAGCCTAGAATAAACCTATGTTTTTAGGTGTCCCCACAAAAAAAAGTCTAATGGATTTAAGTCAGGTGACCTTGGTGGCCATGGCTGGTTTGGTTCTACCGCACCCCGACCAATCCAGTGACCTTCATATTCCTTATTCAAATATTCTCTTGCCGTCAAGCTAAAGTGGGCTTGAGCCCCATCGTGCATGAACCATATTTGATTTCGATCTAATAAAGGCAATTCTTCGAGAAGTCCAGGCAATTCAAATTCAATAAAACGTCGATACGTATTTTTATCGAGTCTTGGTGGGGAAAAAAGTGTTTAATAGGAAAATTGCCAACAATACCAGCTCATACATTTACAGAAAATTGGTGTTGGTGATGAATTTCTGCTATTGCATGTGGGTTTTTCTTAGCCTGGTTATTATAAAAATTATTGATGGCATGGATTGGCCTCATGAGTAAAAAGAAATGAACTGGGAATTTTCGGCTGTTTAGGGAGTTATCCATTGACAAAAATTACCGCGCCGTGAAAAATCGTCCGGTAACAATGCCTGTACCCTTTGAATATGGTATGAAAAAGTTGATGGTCTTTAAAAATTCTTAACACCGTTTGGTAACTTACGTTAAGTAAAAGGCCAATTTTTCTCGTGCTTGTTTCAGATACGCACTTATTTTACTAAACACAACATTCTCGAGTTCAGAAGTTCTTATTGTTCTAGGTCTTCCCAGGATATTAACATTCTTAGAAAAAGTTCCTGTTTTTCCAAGACATCAATGAATGTTTGAAAATGTTTTTTCTCAAGGTATTTGCCGCTGAGAATATGTTTTCTGGTAAATACGACGCGCTTCCGCTGCATTGCCATTGGCACGTCCGTAAAAAAAATGCATATCTGCCATTTCCTCGTTTGTAAAATCAGGTATTTTAACGATTTTAGAAAATTCAAACTAATGTCTTATAAAAAAGCAAGTTGAGCCGAGCAATATTATGACGCGACGTTTCCACAACAAAAGTTTCACTATAAAACTTTTAAAAATAATTATGCCTACTTTGATTTTCCATGGAGATGTTAGACGTCCTGTTTTAAGTACGAAATATAGTCCACTTTATTCTAGCTAAATATAACATTTTTTTAAATTTAAAATTCAAATTAAAGAGTATTCCTTCAAATTCTCAAAAATTGTTAAACCGTATTACATGCAGTGGTAAGCAGCAAATTGGCATAAAAAACCTGCTTTATTTTACATTTTACATGAACCTCATGAACTTACATTTTTCTATATAAATAAATGACAAAGGATATTTTCGCCTTTTTATTAGCAAAAAGTTCACTATAGTCTTTATCTGTATGGTAATAAGTTCTCTTACAATAAAAAATATGGAAAACATTATTATTTATATTTGATTTGTTTTTTATTTTTAGTCATCCTAAATAGACGTACATAAAATTAAAATTGTAAAGGTATATATATATATATATATATATATATATATATATATATATATATATATATATATATATATATATATATATATATATATATATATAATATTATATATATTTATATATATATATATAATAATAATATATATATATATATATATATTTTTTTTTTTGCTTAAAATCGGCTCAATGTATCAAAAAAAAAACAGAGATCTTTTATGTGTATTTTAAGTTGGGACATTAAAAAAAGTCGACACAATTTCAAAAAGTCAGTGGCGTACCGTAAAAAAACCTTGTCCGACTTCTATTATTTACGCCACTGGTGAGTCCTACAAATTTTTAATATCAGCAAAATATGAAGCTTAAGGTGTGGTTATCATGTACCAAGTTTGAATAAATTAGGTTAAGATGTTTCTGGTAAATAAAAATAATAATATTTTTGTCGCATTTTAACACCCTGTGTCTTGCAAACGAAGCGTTTGCGGACCTAGGTTCATATAATTTTTTCCTTAGAATTATTTATAAAATGACCCTCTTTAATAAAGAAACGTACTTAAGGACCACCCGGTATATTAAGTCGTCAAAATATATTAAACAGTTTGTAAAATTTTAAATAGTCTTTTATGTATGTATTAAATCCTGTTAGAAATATAGGTACTACTTTTTTAATATCTCCGGTATAGCCTCAAAAAATCGTACATAAACAAGTTATATTTGTAACGCAGTATATTTTTTTACAATGCGCTTTTGCAAAAGTTTTTAAACTAAGTAAACTTACCAGGATGTACTGCATTTCCCACAACGATGAACGCTATTTCCAGTATAACAACAAATAACGGCACCTGCAAAACCAAAAAACAAATTATTATTTTAAAATTATTTTTTAAATCATGATACAGTTTCCAAAACATAGATTTGTTATGGGTTATAATAAAATAAATAGCGGCTTTGGACACGTGTATCCATTTATTTGTTGATTGCCTGCGGCTTTCGATAACTCCAATTTCGCTTTTGGCATATTAATAGATTATGCAATGGCGCAGATTGCAAAACAGTACATTTTATAATACACGGTGTCTAAAAAGTCTCGAATATTGCAAATATCTTGCAAACCACTTATAATAATTTTAAGAAAATTTTAACGGATATAAACCGATCTTCTCGAGCCAATTTCAGTGGTATATGGTTTTACGTGTCTATTTTTGTCGAAATAACCGAATTATATCAATTTAAAGTTTCTTAAATCACCAGTAATTTTTGTCAAGCATTTTAATTTTTTTACGCAAAACTCAATTAAATGTGTCATGTGTCACAGCAAAGAATCAAAATACAGAAAAAATGTACTTCCACAGGGTGACACAGCTCAAGAGCGCATTCTGTTAAAACCAGATATCCCTTTAGTTTTATTAGAGGATTTTTAATTTTGGGATATGTTCATGCTATTACTTGAGGGGTTCCATCCCAAAAGCCGCCTTATCCATATTTGACAAAAAATGAGATAGTGTTGTCTATGGTATCTTTTAACAGCCATCTATGGGGTAAACAAATTTAAATTTGCCAAAACTCGCCCTAACTTATGTATTGGCACAAGAAAATTTTAGCATTATTTTCTCTTATTCATCGCGTTTAATATTTCAAAGCACGCCTTATCCAGATGGCCAATAGGAACGCAGAATACATGCACATGGAAGCGTTATTTATTATTTTCGCGTCATACCAACGAACCAATTTAAAACGTTTTGTTATGTTTGATATTAAACCAGAGTTTTAGCACCTGTTTGTTAAAAATTTTGATTTAACACTTAAAAATATTATAGATAATAAATCGGCATAATAGAAAAAAAAATTAGAAAGATTAGTGAAATCACAAACCCCAACACATATATTAATATTTTTAAAGAAAGGGGAACCGTAACTAAATTGACAGCTTGTGGTGTACAATCTTAAAAGGAAGTGGCAAAGCAATATCTTAAAGGTGTCCAATCTTAACATATTAAATTTTCCTCAGCTAAGAGAATAATTGTTGAAAAAAAGAACGTCAGGGGTAAAGAACATTATAACAGCGATATAGAAGAATCAAAACCAATTTTTTAACGTGGAAAGCGGGAAACTAAGGTGGAAGTGGGTGAAATTAAGAAAAAAGTGGTAGTAAATGAGAAAAAGTTGAGGATGTAAGAAAGTTACTAGTCTCCCAATTTGGCGATAATTGGATAGAGCAGGAAGATTTAAATTTTTATAAGCATTTCTTGAGAAACAGGAGGATAATAGTGGAAGAATGGCTGAGGAGGATGCAAAGGAAGTTTTGAAGAAGATATTTGCCTAAAAGTTTAAAAAAGTTACATTTCGTTATTATAAAACTACACATTTGTTAATAAAAAATTAAACTAATTGAAAGATGTATTTTTTTCATTTCATAAATTGTCTTATCCAAACAGTCATGCTAAAACTTGTCTTGTACATTTTATTTTATTAAATTTTGTGAAAATGGAGTAAATGTGATTTTAAAAAATGCTAAATTTACAAACGTCAATGTTTTAGCAAAAATATTAGTAAAACATCCATTTCCCTTCTTTATTCGTACTTGCAATATGAGTTTTTTGCAAATTGTGAAATCTCACTTTAAATGGACAAGACGACTTTTGGAATGGATATCCTCACTTCAAGACTAGCTCTGACATAAATGTTTTCTTAATGAAAAATGGTCCGATAATATTATGGCCTATGATACCTGCGCAAACGTTCACATCCCGTGGTCTTTGTGAGTGTATGCTTTGGCCATTCACCGGAGATTGACTGTAGACCAATATCTACAATAATGCATTGACATTACATTTCACATAAAGGTAGCTTCTTTAAAAAAGAGTATATTATGGAAAAAATTAGAATCGCAAAACTTTGTTTCCCTATCGAAATCTTTATGTGTAAGTTCCTGAACTAGGTAACTATTAAAACGAAGAATCTTTTCACTTTAAAATAATTTTTATCTGACTGCTTATGCACAATATGCCTCGGCCAAACCGGCAAAGCGATTTTCTTGAACATCAAGTGAAATATTTATTGCCGTATTACTATCAGTAGCTCTTTTCGGTCTGCCTAATATGGATCTGTTTTTCATACTTTTTGATTCGTCAAATTTTTTCACTAGTTTATTTATACAAAATTGGGTTATTCCGGGTCAATAGTAATTAAATAGTTTAATATTTCCGGTTGTGACCTTTTGCGGTCGCCGTATCCCATTCTCATTAATGTGTATTTTTTCTTTTTCAGTTAAACCCATCATGCTGATTACTAAGTGTTGCAAGCATTTGTAAACTAAGATTTAACAAAAACCACCTAACGAATTACCTTAACATGACACATATGACACATTTAAATTTAGTAGCGTTAAAAATATCAGAATAGCTCTATTGAAAAGACTGCTTAGTTTTAAGAAAATTAAATTAATTAAATTATGTAATTTTGAAAGATTAACATAAATAATTATCTTTTAGTGAAATACATTTTAAAGCATCAGATATATACAGGGTGTTCCATTTTAAAAAAAGTTGATTCAATTTTTTTACTCTTCCAATTTACTTTTAAAAACAAAATGACATTTATTTAAGCTTTTTTTTAAATTATGTAAAAGGGTAAATTTTTGTTAAAAAATTCTAGCAATTTTTAAGATATTTGGAATATTCCAGACTTTTTAAAAACCCTGTATGTGTGTGTGTGTTTTTGCCAATTTAAATACAATTAAGTTAGTAACTTTGGCATAAATTTGTAAAGGTTTTTTGATAAGTATCAGTTCCAAGTAGATTGAGATTCGATTATTATATTGGCCGATTGTTATTATTTTTTTGTTTTTACTACCAACTTTTAACTACAATATTACCTTAGTATGTTTTTTATATTATACAGGGTGGCTAAGCGAAAACGGGCGAAGGTCCTTTTTGAGAACTTGTCATCTTTTTTGAGAAAAACCCTTAGACCGATCTGCTTTTTCTTTAAGGAAAAAACTTTTCAGTCATATGCGGCAACCCCTATCTGCAACTATTAACCACGGCGAATTCCATCCCTAAAATCTTAGGTAAATGGAAAAAGGGGTCTAGTTGTACCTTGTTTAAAAGATTTTTCAATTTTCTTTATGTAAAGAGCTTCATTAGACCGTTTTGATTTCGTGGTTTTCCAAATACAGAGTGTCTAAAGAAAAGCAAAATATCCAATTTTTGGTGCTTAAAATGATTTCTAAATAACAGCAAGAGCATCCGTGTACTTTTATTTAAATAAAAAACATTATACGCTAAGTGCGTTTCACCCCTAAAATCTTAAAAGGAAATAGGCCCAAGTAGCACCTTATTTTAATGGCCTTTATTATCTTTTCACGGACAAACCCACATTAGCTCGTTTGGTGCAGCGGTTTTCGATATATATATATATATATATATATATATATATATATATATATATATATATATATATATATATATATATATATATATATATATATATATATATATATATATATATATATATATATATATATAAGGACAAATAGTAATAATGGGGGAGAAGTAAATAAATTTACAATAGAACAAAGGATAATTCTAAGAGGAGAGTAAAGATGTAGTGCCGCAACTTCTCCCTATTTAATCTTTAGTTAAAAGGTAGAAAATATTAGTTACCTTACGGGTCAAGAAGAACCCCGGGGCGGTGGATCGTATAAAAAACATTATTATTAAACAATTTAAAACATTAAACTTTTTTTTTTTTTCACTATTTAAAAAAAAAAACAGTAAGTGTCATATGACATATAACCAAAATAACAAAACCTTCTAAATACCGCGAGATAAAAAGGTTTAAAAATCGCCGCTTATGAGACCTCACTCATAAGCGGCATATTTCATTCCACTAAACTTTATTTACTGAGGCTATTTACGATTTATTAAGTATAATTTGTTATTTTGGTTATATGTTAAATATGTAGCTACTTACTGTTTGTTGTTTTTTAAATAAGTGATATAAAGGATAAAAAAAAATTTAATTGTTGTAATTTTTATATACATATATGTATTTTAATTTAACGATCCACCGCTCCAGTGTCTTCTTACCCTAAGGAGTAAACATATTTTCTATCCTGATAAAGCTTACAATCGTAGGCGAAAGCTAGATATTGTTAGTTAGAACTGAGCACTTACATCTTTACGCTCCCTATTTAGATAATTTCTGGGGATCCCTTTGTGATTATATTATATATATATATATATATATATATATATATATATATATATATATATATATATATATATATATATATATATATATATATATATATATATATATATATATATATATATATATATATATATATATATATATATATATATAGATATATAATATATATATATATATATATATATATATATATATATATATATATATATATATATATATATATATATATATATATATATATATATATATATATATATTCCAATTTAATTTCGGGAGTTTTGGTTCACATTTATTTTAAAAAAAAGGTTTTTTTTTAATTTTTATATTTTTAATTACAAACGTTTCGGAAAAAAAACCCTTATCAGTGTTTATACATCATGCAAAATTTTTTTTCCCCCTCTCCTTACACCAAATAATATAATAACTTTTCTTAAAAAAAAATATTTTCATATTTAATTTCATAGCTAAATAAAAAAAATACTATTCTTTATATTTTTAAAACTGTTTTTAACATTAATTGTAAATTAAAAAAAATTTTTTGGACTCTTATTTGTCTCAGGATGGAAGGAACTGCTTACTGCCGTTTCAGTATAAATAAATATTTTAATTGTGCATGTCCTGAAGTTTTTAAAAAATGTTTGTGGATGTATGTGTTAATAAGTGTTTTGAAGTTTATTATTAATGGACAGATTTCCTTCTAGGGTAAAAAAACATAATTAATTATTGTAAAATTGTAAGATCATTTTATGTAATACACAAAAAAAAAAAGTTATAATTAAAGTAACCACTGCCATATAATTTTAGATGTATAAACACTGATGAAGGCTTTTGCCGAAACGTTTGTAATTAAACAATATGAAAAATTAAAAATAACCTTTTAATTTTCAAAATAAATGTGAAAAAACTCCCAAAAATTAAATTGAAGAATATATGTTAATGGTTCAGAAAGCAAATAATCAAAAAAAAAAATGTATATATATATATATATATATATATATATATATATATATATATATATATATATATATATATATATATATATATATATATATATATATATATATATATATATATATATATATATATATATATATATATATATTATTAAAAATTCATTTTCGACATAAAAGTTTTAATAAACCTGCCTTAAACAGGATAATTAACTTCTTATAATTAATTTACTGAAGCTTAAATTATAACCTCAAAAAATTTTTTTTTGTACCAAATGAGCTAAAGAAGGTATGTGCGTAAAACGAGGTGCAACTTGACCCCCTTTTTTTTCTTACATTTTAGGAGTAAAACGCACCCTTGCCAAGGCGTTGTAATTAGGGATCACGCCTAAGCGTACAAATGTTTTTTCTTTAAAATAAAGTTCACGGGTGTGATTGTTGTTATGTAGAATTTTTTTTAAACACCAAAAACTCAAATATTTTGCTCTCTTTGGACACTTTGTATTTCGAAAACCACTAAATCAAAACGGCTTAACGTAGTTGTGTGCACAAAGATAATCAAAAAAAGCTTTTAAATAAGGTGCAATTTGACCACCCTTTCCAATTAAGATTTTAGGGGTGGAATTCTCCCTGACTAAAGATTGCGTTAAAAAAAATTCAAGTGCTCAAAAAGGACCTTCGCTCGTTTTCATTTAGCCATCCTGTATAAAAACATATATTTAGATACCAATAACATACTATGTCATTACCTAACTGGGTTACGTCTTGTTTGTGTTATCTTCAGGCGGCCCCTAGACCCTACAATAACATTGCACAATACGTTTTATTGTACAATAGGATTAACAGGCGCTTAAAGTTCAAACGATTTATAAAATTGCACAATAAACTAACTGCCCAATGTTTTCGTGTTTAGTCGGAGAATAGTGTTGATACCGTGTGCACTGTGCGTGCAACATGTCCAAACAAGATTTTGCTTGCGAAAAAATATGGACTTCCATGAGAAAATAGATTGTTATCATTATCTCGAAAATGCAAAAACATAAAATCAAACAAGTGCAGTCGTTTTTTGGCCTTTTAATGTAAAATGACAATTAGAAAACTTGCTCCAAATTTATTTCTTATCTTGATTCCGAACTTACGAATAGTGTTGATACCGTGTGCACTGTGCGTGCAACATGTCCAAACAAGATTTTATTTATGATATTCTTTACTCTTGATATTCCACAGGGACGAAAATTCTCTGTACAATTGAATACATTTGATGATAAACTCTATTTCCAACTTTTTGATTTTCTTTTTCCGCCATTTTTGCACACACGTGTTTACTTCTCGTTGACGAACGATAGACTAAAAATATTGCAACTGACCCTACAAAATAGCAATAAAAATTAAACTCGCTTAAGCCTTTGTTTAATCATTGCGCAATTTTCAATATTAGCTCTAAACGGTCAATAATATTGCGCAATATAATTAATCATCTAGGGCCGCCTAAGGCGGCCCCTAGACCTGCAATAACATTGTACAATATATTTTATTGTACAATATGATTGAATGGCGCTTTGAATCCAAACGTTCAATTATATTGCACAATAATACGAACGGTGCAATATAATAGTTTGATCCCATGTGCATCGTGCGTAAGAAAGCAACATGTCCGCACAAGATTTAGCTGCAGCTGTAGTGTTATTGCTTGTGGCTAAGCGTAAACGTAAAAGAACACGTCGTTGGTCGAAAGATTGGTACAAAAATACACTTACGAAAATTTCTTAAAAGACTTGATGTTAACTGAGGAAACAGACTTCAATAATTTTGTAAGACTGGACTTGGAACAGTTTCAAGAGCTACTAGAATTGGTCACGCCATTGATTGAGAAAAAAAATACAAACATGAGGGAATCAATACCACCTTTTCAACGGCTTTCAATAACATTACGATATTTAGCGACTGGGAATACTCTAGAAGATTTAAAGTTTCATAGTGCTATTTCCCCACAAAGTCTTTCCTTAATAATTATGGAAACCTGCGATGCCATAATACATGTTTTGAAGGAATTAATTAAGCTAGATAAAAATATCCTTTTATTTAATTATTAAACTTTATATATTGAGATAGTGAGTCATTAGCATAATTTTCCTGTTGAGAATGGTTCATGCTCTGCTGATTATCCTGTTGGACGTTAAACATGTTCTGCTGGTAATGTGGCAGCTGCTTATGTGGAAGTTCAAAATTTTGCTGTTGAGAATAGTTTATAAAATACCGAGGCGATGGCGTGTTGCCGTAATTTGTTGGAGTGGGCGTGGATCTGGTATATGTCGGAGATGGAGGTATTGTAACTGTTGGAGTATTTATTTTAACCGAATTGCGATGTAAAAGACCTAATTGTCCTTCCATGATAATGGCAGCAATAGCATTCTTAGCAAAGATTTGTTGTATTGGTTCCATTTTCTTTAAATCTGCAGCACAAGACAAAGCCCAGTTTTCATATTCGTCTGGTTTCTGTCTAAGACGGTTACCTGCCAATTGCATAAGGTCAACATCAGGTTTTCTCTTTAATTCTTTTGTCTTTGGAACTTCATAGGATGTAGATGGCACTTGATCAGCTTCAACGGTTGAAATATCCTCCTAAAAAAGAAAAATAATTTGTTATTTTGTTTTCAGCTACCACAAACTGCCGAGGAATGGAAAGAAGTAGCCAAGGATTTTGAGAGCCAGTGGAATGCTCCTTATGTAATCGGTGCTATAGATTGCAAACACGTGGAAATAAAGAAACCTCCTGGTTCTGGATCATACTACTATAACTACAAAAAAACATTCAGTATTGTGTTGATGGTGGTTGTAAATGCATAATACAACATTTGGAAAGCAATTAAAAAATAATACTTTAAATATCCCACCACCTGCATTGTTGCCTGGAAGTTCCCAAAAACTCCCATACTTTTTTGTTGGGGATGATGCCTTTCCAATGTCTCAAAATTTACTGAAACCATATAGCCAAACTGGATTAACAAAAGAGAAAAGAATATACAACTATCGAATATCGCGAGCTAAAAGGATGGTTGAAAGTGTTTTCGGTATACTAGCTACTCGTTTTGGAGTATTCCAAAGAGCATTTTCTTTTGATCCTAAAAAAGTAAAAAAAATTGTTTTGGCTTGTTGTTATCTACACAATTTTTTGAGAAAATCCCGTTCCTACTTATCTCCATTATTCATGTTTCGTGGAGATAACGAATCAGGAATAATATACTCACCATCTCTGGAAGTATTTTAGTTGACACAATTGGAAAATATCAATAAAAAGAATTCACTTAATATCGCGAAGCAAGCACGGGACGAATACAATGGATTTTGTAACAACGAAGGTACAGTTCCTTGGCAAGAGAAAATGGTTTCGTAAAACATACCTACAACTCTATGTATTCATTTAAATAAAATAAATTAAAATTTACCTGTGTATAATTATTGTCCAAACTAGAACGTTCACTCTCTCCTCCCGGACTACGTAAAGTAGACTGAGTATCCATACTAGACTGTGAATCCAATGCGGATTCCTGATCTTGTAAAAAAAAATTTAATTAAAATACCATAAAGTGTGTCGTCTGTACTAGATCCGGATTTCATCGACTGAAGGTGTTTCTTGAGCTCCTTCCGGTAGTTAGTTCTCAAAGAATTGAATTTCTTCTTCACGTCATCTTTGGTTGCCTGTGGAAACATCTCTTTATATTTAGACAACAATGTTTCGTAGTTAGCATTTTTTTTTATCACGGTCATGATATTCTTTGCTCTTGACATTCCACAAAGTCGACAATTCTCTGTACAATTGGATACATTCGACGATAAACTCTCTTTCCTTAACTTTCGTATTCTCTTTTTCTGCCAGACTAAAAATTATTGCGCAATACTGACCCTACACGATGCAATGAAAAAATATGGTGCAATAAAAATTAAACTTGCTCAAACTTTCGTTCAATCATTGCGCAAGCTTCAATATAAGCCCTAGTTTTTGGTTGGGATTAGTTTTAGTTAGTGAATATAAAACATTTCTTTTAAATACATGGAAATATTTACCTAATAATTTTGATTTTAACAATGTATTCTATGAAAGGCGCATGCTGCAGACAAGAGCTTACACTTTAAAATAATATTAAAAAAAATATTAGATATGCAGTAACTAGGTAAATCCTAAAGAAACATTGTTAAACAGATTCCTTATTTATTTTATTTAACTAAAAAAGTTTTAAATTATTGGGCTAATCCTAGATCGCTGCTTTTGACAGGTAGATTTGGACCAGTTCTAGCTTGATGTGCGACTCCTCAAATCCCAAATTTGCCAATAAATACTTTAAAATCATTTAGAAACACTGGCTGAAATAATATGTTTGACACCCGGAATATGATAGGTATTTAAATTAGATATTTTTTTTTAATTAAAATAAGCATTATGTAAGATCTTGGGACTTAAATGACCTAATCCCCTGAAGGATTTTAACTTGGCACAAAGGAATAAATCATTTTAGATTCTTTGTTATAAAATATTATAGTGTATTAAAGCAATATTTTAAAACAACACATATTCAAGAGTTGTGCCAGCAGCGCGGCACCAACTAAATTTATTATTTGTTTTTTGTCTTCAATGTGATAAATTCTAAGACATAATTTAAACGACTTTCCTATCTTGATTTTGCGGTACAAAAGACTACTAGTACTAAATTGGTATTGAAAAAAAAAACAAAAAATAAAATAAGTGTTAGCTGAAACTCTATACAAATATACTCAAAAAACGTTTTTAGTGCTGAAGCTATTTTGTTATATAGAGCAATTTTAACCATTTGTTACCTTTCTTTTACAAAAACGATTGTTTTTACATAAAAACAGTAATGTCGGACATTTACCTTTTTCTTAACTTGCTAGTCTTATCGAGTTGAATTACTTGCATACTTATTAAACACATAACTAGCGGATATTACTAATACCAAATTAGTTTTAAAATCTTCTTGTTGGGTACTTGCCAGAATTTTATATCTTTATACAATGGCCCCCTTCGGTGCTGATCTCGGGGTATAGAAACTGAGTGTGCTCTATTGACCTCTATGAACTGGCAGATCGTCTGTATCAAAATAAAGAAAACCTTTAAAAAATCCCAAAAATAAAAATAGTGATCAACCTATTGATGGCACGTCTACCACCGTTTTCAAGATAAAAATAATCTTTATAAATTCACCTGATAATTAGATAATATTTAAAATTTAAATTCACATAATTTTGGTATAAAAGTTTAAAAAATTATGTAATTTTTTTATAAGAATTTATGATGTAATATCATAAATGGTATATTAAGCTGTTATGACTAGGTAGGTTTAGGTAGGTTTAAAGTGAGTGGGTATAAACACCCTTCCACCGCGACCGATCGGCCCATTTGCTCACCCCTTTTTTTATTTTCCCCACCAGGTCCAATCCTAATAAATCTGATGATCCTGTTGAGAGAGATCTTTTATCTTCCCCCGGCCAGGGTCATTGCCGAGGATTGCGAATCTTAGTCGGCATTGCTGGGCACGAACACAGTATGTTCTGCCGATTCATCCCTCCCATGCACATGCGGCATTCGGCTTCCGCTAGGCCGATCTTGTGCATGTGGTATTTTAATCTGCAGTGTCCTGTATACAGTCCAACTGGAGTTTAAATGTGTACCCTTGATTGCTCCAGTAGTTTGACAGTACATTGTTGGTTCGGTGGGCTTATGAAGGCCTTGGAGTGTCTGAGACCCGGAAGTCCATGCCAGTACCGAAGATTTTTTCTTTTTGTCCAAGCTGATATGAACTGCTTGGCCGTTCCATAAGATATACCGATGATCGGTTCCGACCCTGTGAATTTTGTCTCCGCCCCCCTTTGGCAAGGAGGTCTGCGGATTCACTACCCTCTAGGCCGGTGTGTCTAGGTATCAACAGTAGTGTAACCTTATTGTTTTGACCCAGTTTGGTCAGCGCATCCTTGCAATTCCAGATGGTTTTCGAATTGCACCGGCTGGATTCAAGAGCCTTAAGAGCTGCTTGACTATCGGAGAATATTTTAATTGTCTTACGTGTGCAGTGCCGATCAACCAGCGATCTAGCACACATCTCAATAGCAAATACCTCCGCTTGAAGTATGGCTGCAAGAGTGCCCAGGCTAAAGGAAAACTCTGCCCTCGGCCTCTGTCCATATATTCCAGCTCCAACACCGTCCTTGGTTATAGAGCCATCGGTGTACCAACAGATGTCAGCCCGGAGCAGGTCGGTTGTTTTTCGACTTCAGTCCTCCCTTTGTGAGTAGACTACACTGTAGGGCCGGTTGTAATTAGTTGCTGTAGACATAATGTCTGAGGGCATTCCCAGTCTGTCACAGGTTAGGACATTCCTGAGAAGACTGGTGCTCTCCATATGACACGCCTGCAATTTGTTACTGACCGCTTGATAGAGTCTGTATGTTGCCCACCTTGCCACTCTCTCCAAGTAGATTGCAGAGGAGGCAGTCCTAGAAGGGCTTCATGGCGCCGTTGGTGTCGAGCGCAGCGCGCCCGTGATCATTAGGCAGGCCAGTCTTTGTAGGCCCCAGATAGCTATGCTTGGGTCAGCCGCTGCTGCCCCTTGCGCCACCATGCCACATAGCCATACATGATCATTGGTCTTATGACTGTCACGTATAGCCAGTATATCTGTTTTGGTTGCATGCCCCAGGATTTGCCACAGATCCTGCGGTATGTCCAGAAACATAGGGTCGCCTTACGGATGACTTTTTCTAGATGCGAATTCCAGCTAAGAGTGCTATCTAGTATCAACCCCAGATATTTTGCTTCTTTCGCAAATGGTTTTGTTTCACCTTGCAGAGTTGGTGGTCTCAAGTTAACCAGGTTTCTCTTTCGGGTGAAGGGGATATAACCATTTTTTGAAGGTTTATTGTCATTTTTTCCCTTTGCCACCAGCTTTGTGTGGTGTTTAGTACTTCTTAAAGGATGTTCAAAATCATCTCTTCAGAGTTTCCTTTAATAAGGATGACTAGATCATCTGCATAGGCCTGCAGATCGATCTCCTAAAGAGAGAGTATGGCCAGCAGGTCATCCACCAGCTGCGACCACAGCAGGGGCGTGTTATGACTAGCAATTTTATTATTTTTAAAAATAAGAAGGGTGGTGAGTAATGATTTTAAGTTGTCCTAAAATTACCTCAGCACCAAGCAAAGGTAAACACGAACTATTTAAATTAACCAATATTTTTTGGCGACTACCCAACAAGGCCATCACGGAGAACGCACTTACGAACAGACCTCTATACAAGGACATACATGCATACACAGCAGGTAAGTCCACAGAAACAGCATTACATGAGCTCGTAGATAAGGTTGAATATGCTATCAAATACTTAAGGTTTTAATGTTTGCCTTTCTGGATATAGAAGGAGCGTTTGACACTACGTCCCTCACATCTTTCTCAAACGCGTCGAGACGCAGAGGGATCGACGCCACAAGCTGCAGGTGGATAGACTGCATACTTAGGAGCAGATCAGAATATACTTCAATTCTTGAAGAAACTCTTGTAGCTCGGGTTGAGCGAGATTGTCCGCAGGGGGAAGTTCTGTCCCCACTGCTATATCCTTGTCATGGACGACTACTAAATGTCCTTTAACTCAAGGGGCACTTAACATTGGAATACGCAGAGGATCTCGTTATAATGGCCAAGGAAAATTTAACAACACTGTAAGGGATGAAATGTAACAGACCCTAAACGAAATTACCAAATGAACGAAGTCATAGTCGCCTTTACCAAAAGGAGAAATCTAGAGGACTTAGGACTCCTGAACCTCAGAGGTAAAAGAATCAAGATTGTGGGAGAGGTAAAATATTTGGTTATCATCCTAGACTCTTAACTTACCTGGAACCAACATTTTTATAAAATAAGAAAGAAAGCGGAGATGACTCTTATCAGACCGGCTCATCACTGGTATGGTGTACGAAAATGAGACAAAGAACTGCTGTTACAGAACTGGCCAAGGTACAGAGACTTGCTTGCTAAGCTATAACAGGAGCAATTAAAGCAACCTTAACAGCAGCCATGGAGTGTCTCTTAGACCTTCCACGACCGAACCTCATTGTGATGAGAGAGGCAAGAAAGAGCTACTTTCGACTGCAACAAAAACCAACTGGTGTCTACGCTAGGTTGGGACATAATAACATAAAAGGTCAAGTTGGCGACAACATCCTGGATGAGAGAACAGACCAGATGATTTCCCACTACTCATTCAACAAATACTTCGCGGTAACAATTCTAGATCGAAGTAAGTGGCAGCAACCCGATCTCCCCAGCACGGTTGGAGACATCATCTGGTATACGGATAGTTCCAAAACCGAACAGGAAACTGGAGCGGGCGTGTACAGTAAAATGAGGAATTTATAATTTTACATTCCGCTAAAAACACTTGGTTCTGTATTTCAAACGAAAATATATGCTTTACTGCATTGTGCAAAGAAAATAACAGGAGGGCTTATAAAAACAAGCGGATCTGCATAATAACAAACAGCTAGGCGACAGTAGGGGCACTTGTAAACCCCAAGTTAATGTCCAAGCTGACATGGAAATGCCAAAAAGAACTGGAAATCCTGGGAGAACGCAACAGGGTAACTCTCCTGTGGGTATCAGAACATTCGGGAATAGAAGGCAACAAAAAAGCGGATAAACAGTAAGACAGGGATCATTCACACCATACTTTTGACCAGAATCTGCCCTTGGAGTGACCAAAATCACAGCACGAGGGCAAACCAGGAAATAGATCCGAAACAAACACAAGGAATACTGTGGGAGCCTCGGTAGAATAAGACACGGAAAAAGCTTTATAAGGGACCCATCCAAAAGAACGAAGAAAGAACTATTTAGACAAAGTAGAAAATGACTTCGCATAACAGTAGGGCTGCTAACAGAGCATAAAAACGTAAGAGGACACCTACACAAAATAAGCTCATATAGTGGGGACCCAAGTTGCAGAATGTGCGACGAGGGGGAAGAAACAGCCTAACATATCATGTTCGAATGTAAAGCGTTAAATCACAAATGACCGTCATTATTTGGGCAACCGAAAATAAGCCCACAGGAATATATCAACCAACCAGTCTCGGGGTTATACAGACTTGTAGAAGGAACAAGACTAATGGGAGGACTGATATAAAAGATAATGGAAGACTAGACACAAAACTCCCAAGAGGCTGCGCTGCCTCCGGTAGTAAATCAAGACGGCTTCCAGCATATTTATTGACAAGCAGAAAAAGAGCACTTTTTTTCTTCTAATATCAAAAAATCCTCTGGTATAGGTGGTACGCCAATAATCATTTTTAAAAAAGAGACATATAAAAAAGGTTTCGGGCCTTTCTGCACAAAGACATGTCCTCAATTCTTGTTATACAAATTTTTCCAAAGGGTTTTTAGTCTTGTGCACAGTTACAAATAGGCTAAAAAATTCTATTTTATTAGGGTTTATTTTAAATGCATCATGTTATACATGCATCAATGCATATTATATACACTGAAATTTAAAAAAAAGTAGTCAAGAATTTTAATAGACATCTTTGTATACAATTATCCTTGTTCACTGAAATGATAGTTTGTTAGTATAGAGTAGTCTCACATAATTGCTCTTTTTTCCATTAAATAAGCTAAAATTACCTTTTTAAAACAATTTTCTTCAATCTTCTTTGCTTTTATTTCTAGTGAAAATATTATAATATTTAATTTTTTCAGGTATAGGCTGTTTTTTAGGGCAGCTATTGTTTTTAGTCTTTTAGGGCTTTTATCATTTTTAAAACGCTTTTTTATTCGTTTTACCGAACTAAAAAGTGGAAAATAATTTAATTATAGAAAAAAAGCGTAGGGTGTAATTTAATATATTTTCATAATAACTCTAATTTTGTTAAAAGCTACCAATAAAATATTTGTAACATTTAATATCAATGACATTACGTGTTTTTACTATAAATGAATTATTTTCTGCTTTCTAGTTCGGTTTGCTATTTAATGGGGAGACGTTAATCGGTACGCCTCCGCACCATAAGTAGTTGCCGACAAACTCTGGTTTCGGTTAATTCTGAACTGGAAACCTAATAGGTACAAATTTAAGGTTTGGAAGCTTTGTAGAATGACTATTGCTAATTGAGACACTAGAATGGAATAAATATACACACGTTTTGGTCACAATAAATTTTACAAATTACTACACTACAAATTCTTGCGATACGCCAATGGAGCGTCCCAAAAATTGTAAAATAAAATTTCCCCCTAAAACATAATTTAAATATTTGTTTACTTAAAAAAAAATATCCAAGAATGTAAAAAGGTTTAAAATTACTCTTTCACCAGGCACTTATTATTTAATGACAATATCAGATATTAACAAATTCATCAAAAGCTTAATTTTATAAAAATGTGAAAAGAAAACGGAACTACAAAATTTTACTCAGACAAATTGACAAAAAATTTACTTTAATTTAATACAGAAATTTATTTGACTTTCATTAGAAGAACAAAACACCTTTAGGAGTCTATGAGGCGTGAATCTATCGACGTTACATCACAATTAGAGATGGTTAAAAGTCAAAGTTATCAATTATTTACAATCTTGGGTACACCCGGTATTATTGACAAACTATTTTATCAAAGTTTCGATATTACCTTAACTCTCTGCTAATTTCCAAAACATACCATTAACACTAACACAACCACAAATCACTTTTATTATTCACATCAGCTAACTCCTGCTCTGAAGCAGTCCTTTACAATCACCTTTAACCACTTTACTTTACCTTTGAAATTTACGTAAACATGTCAAATTAACTTCGACACAAAAAAATACCTAAGTAGCTTTACTTAGCCAAAAAAAGCACACTTCGTACAAAACCCTATTATTTTACTTGGTTACAGAGAAAAGATATGAAGCCACTTTTCTTGTGCTAGCACGAAGAAAGTAGCATTAGCTTCCATGGAAGCTGATATTCCATCAAATTATTTAAATAAAACATTTCGGTAATTTGTCCGAAATGCGAAAACAAATTTCAGACACTGCTTATTTGAAGCCAGAAGTCTTACTAGATTGTTAGCGCTTTGACCTCGCTCTACCGCCATACGGCCTTCGATGAGATCCATTTCATTGCTCTATTTGCTTGACGCGCGCGTGACGTACTCTTTTGACATTGCTACCCCTTTCTTCGTCTGTCCAACCCCCCAAGGGCACGGTGTTCTGATTGACTACGCTGTTACCGACACGTTTAGGCAGCGTGGTAACTATAGGAAGCGTGGCCTTCTATATTTAGATTGCTAAAGAGGTATCAAGAATTGAATGTCTGTCACGCTTATTTGGAATGAAATAGAGCGGTGTTATCAAGATTATTTCGAAAAGTTTACTGTTTAATTTTGAATATTTATTATCTTATCAGGGTTTATAAGGAATGTTTGCGCACTTGTGGCTATAGAAAAATAGTTTTCAGTTTGCAAGATGTGTTTCCGCAACACTATAAAAGTGTGTTAGGTATTTTAGTTTTTTTTAAATATAATTTATTAATCATTTATTAAGATTTGTTAAATTTTAGATATAAAATATAATATGACCAATGTTGCACTTTTTGCGGTTTTCGAAAACGCAAATTTTCACATTTAATCAAAAAAAAAAAAAATTACCCCAAATATTTTTTTAGTGTCAATAAAGAATGTTTTGCGACCCTATAGAAACACTGAAGTACAAAGCGTTTTGTCTTGCTGATTACCTTGAGAAAAAATTGCCCAGTACAAAAAAATTTCGTATTTAATTTAATCCAAGTTATCTTTATCTTTAAAATTAGTAACATTTTTTTTCTTTGTTAGAACTTAATATTAAATTCTGCCCGCTTGTTTAACAGGACTCCGTCGGCACGAAAGGGTAGATTAGAGAAAGCTAAGTTAATTTTCTCAAAATACTTTGTTCTTAAAAGGCTTTATGGGGTATAAATGCTGATAATATAATTAGGGCAATTTTTGTATGGCAGTTAATGGCATAGCTAACGATTCTTGACAGGTTAATAGATTGCCTTAGAAATAATAAACTTAGGGTGTATTTGCCTACATTTAACAAGGAATTGAAAAATCGTAGGGTATTTTGTTTATATAACACTGCTGTGCAAAATTACTTTACTGAATTAAAATAGCTATTAAAATGGGGTAAGTAATATTTAGTAAAATTGTTTTTCTAAACATGTCCCCTTTTAGTTAAGGTTTTATTAACGTTACTGTTACATTGTAGGGGGTCATTACAATAGCATGTATCTTTTAAAATTAAAAAAGAATACAAATATATTTTACTTATTAAAATTTTTATTACATAACTTTTTTTAATATATTTTTCTTAAACCTTTGAAAATATGATGTTTGTTAAAATTTTAACCACCAGAAGTTTTTTTAATAAGACCGAACATTTTTTTACTCTGGGGACCACCAACAAGGTACGGAGGATTTGTTTTCCCACAAGCATTAGCATATCTTTTATAAAACTTGATAGAAATAATAATAAACGTTTAAAACAAAACCTGTTAAATTGTCAAAAATGACATTTGTTTTAATAAGCAAGATTTAAAAAAATAAACAAATAAATTATTTGCCAAAAATTATATCTGGTCAATTTGGGTTAGTTTAATGTCATTTGCAATTATTTAAAAATCGCGTATCTCAATAATTTGAAATACCTTTATTGAAAGTGGCATCTGTCCAAAATGGGATTGGTTAAAAATTATATTTGTTTAAAATGACATTTGCTAAAAATGATATTTGTCAGAAATGGTAATAAAAGGTCAAAACTGATTTTTGAAAATATCATCTGTCAAAAACGGTATCCGTTAAAAATGACATGAGTTAAAAATTATGTCTGATAAAAATAACATTGGTCATATACTAATATTTTATTTAACAACAGCTATAATAAAAATAAGTTTCTCCAAATTACCATTTCAAACAACATACGACCCTTGTCAAAAATATAACATAAGATCTAGTTTGATTAAAAGCCATATTTCTTAATACGATGTTTTATTTTTTTTTTACTTTTAACACTTTAAAATATTTGTGTGTCTCACATAATATGTGTAAATTTGGACCTATTTCCAAATAATTAGTGACTTTAAATATCAACAATTTTTTGTGTTCCGTCATTTCGTGTACTCTAAGCAGAAGCAAAAACTAAATATTTATATAATTTTACCCGTATCAATACTACAACACTACGGACCTGGGTAAAAAAATTAAACAAAAAATGAAGTTTTAATATTTTGCCTTACCCCAGTTATATTTATCTTTCCCATTAATAACACTGCTTGACAGAGACCTAACTTAATTTTTTGCTTTCAGATCCTAAGATTAAATTAGGCCGGTTTGTTTTACACGGTTTGGTCGGCACGAAAGGGTGGATTAGATAAGCTAAACAAATTTTTGTCACAAAGTACCATGTTTTAAAATTTCATTAGCGTGGAAATAAAATTAATTTTTCTTTAATTATACAGCCGCCCAAAAACGGAGGTCTGTACTTTACATACGATATATTATGTATTTATTTGATGCATGAATTTGGGGTAAAAATTACAAAACAGAAACTTGTTAATCTCAAAAACAGGTCTAAAATACAAAAAAAGTATAATTTTAATTTAAAATTTGTTTTTTAATAAATATACGTTTAAAAATTATAAATATATATATTATTTGTACTTTTGCTGGTATTTTTTTGTGGGATTTTGGTATTTTAGACCTATTTTTTAGCTGAGCAAATTTCATTCATGTGATTTCTGTGATTGACCCTGGGTTCGTGTTCAGGAGGAAAAAACACTTTATGATGTCGTATATATATATATATATATATATATATATATATATATATATATATATATATATATATATATATATATATATATATATATATATATATATATATATATATATATATTTATATATATACATAAATATATATTCATATATAATATCTACATAATAATAAAATAAGACTAAAAATATTAGGTATTTAACTTTTTTTTTACTTAATGTTATTGGTGTCAATGCTGAGCTATAAAGCGAGCATTGATTAAATAAAAGCAAGATGAATAATTATTTTTTATGAAACATTAACATAAATGGATTCTAAAATCCTAGGAATTAAGTTAGTTAAGGAGTTAGTAATGGCAAACTAAGCCAGAAGCATCGATCTCCAATTTAGCCAGGTGATTGAAAAAACGGCCTAACATTTATTTTAAAAAAATGCAACAAAAGCATTAAAAAAATAACTGATATTATCTTAAATATGTTCAAAACATTTTTTTTTATAATGAAATAGAAGGTTTAACGATTTTAAAGTCGTTAAACAAAATTTATTCACTAATCTGGATATCTCTCTAGGTATAACAACCTTGCTTGTCGAGCATTTTGTCCAGTTTTTCGATAGCATAAGAGTATATCCGTAGGCTGTGTTTGATTTAGCTACATTTACTAATAAAATTAAATACAACAGGATGCAAAGATTAAATAAATAATAATATCTAGCCATAATAAGTGGAAACTTGTTTTTCATTATTGACAAAATGACTTTAATTTTCATTTTTGCTAACTTTAAAAAATTGTATTTTTATATAAAGCGTGTCCCAGGAGAGGTGACCGAATAGCACAAATTTAGCAAGTTTAATTTAACCCTACATTAGTCGCGCGGTCTACCATTGTAGACCACGATTATTTGAACTGCGCTAGTTTTAAGGAGGGGTAAATAATGCATCCACGCCGCTTAGTAGCTGTTGCTTACACTCAAATCTATTAGTTCAGTATGCCGCGGACAGTGTCGAGGTCAGTCTCTAATTACTACGCACGTCTGAATACGAATGGTCTACGATTGTAGACCGCGCGACTAACAGTGTGACATTATTTTTAAGTACGCAGTGGGTTGCAATTGTTTTTGTTTAGCAAAATTGATTGTAAAGGTAAGTTGTATTTTTTTTAAATTTATTTTATAGAAATATATTTTATTTATCAAAAATATATTCTTGTTTGTATTTATATTGTATAACTCTTTATTTATTTTGGCGAAATATTAAGTTTTTATTTGTTTCAGAGAAAATGTCTGATGCAAAAAGAAGGCGTTTGGAAACTAGTAGAGATCCAGAAGTATGGCTTAAATGGTATGACGAGGTGTCAAGTGGGAGGAGAGTCCTATAGATGAAAATGAGGAAGATGAAGAAGAACAAAATGAATATATAGTGGAAAGAAGTGATCATGAGACTGATTCAGAGATAGAACTTACATCGGATGAAAATGAAAGTTCATCAGGAAGTGACGGTGAAGAAAATGATGGTGGCAAATTTTACATAGGGAAGGATAAAACGACTAAGTGGAGAAAAAATTGTGGTAATGTACAAGTGCGAACACGTGCTCATAATATTATAACACATTTACCTGGATCTAAACGCGATGCTCGCAATGCATTGCTCGCAAGTGATTGCATAAAACTTTTCGTTTCTGACACCATTATTCGAATTTTAGTTTCTTCCACAAATATATATATTGAGAACATAAAACATAGATTTAACAGGGATCGCGACGCTAGATTAACTAATGAAACAGAGATAAGAGCTTTGATAGGAATTTTTTTTTTGATAGGAACACTGAGAAGTTCAAGGAAAAACGCTCATAAAATATGGGATAATTCAAAGGGCAATGGCGTTGAATCCTGTTACCTCGCGATGAGCGAAAATAGATTTAGATTTCTTCTTCGTTGTTTGCGATTCGACGATATCACAACGAGAAACGAAAGGAAAGAATTAGACAAATTAGCACCCATTAGGGATGTTTTCGAAATTTTTTTGTCTAATTTTCAAAACAGCTTCATTCCTAGTGAATACCTAACCGTTGACGAACAACTGTTGGCCTTTAGGGGGCGCTGCTCGTTCAAGCAGTATTTACCCAGTAAACCAGCAAAGTACGGAATCAAGATGTTCGCTTTGGTTGATGCTAAAACTAAATACACTTTGAATCTCGAAACATATGTTGGTACTCAACCTGATGGCCGTACAAGTTGAACAATTCCGCAGAGGATATTGTTCTACGATTAGTGCAACCAATAGAGAAAACTAATCGCAATATTACCGGCGATAATTGGTTTACTAGCATTCCATTGACAAGAAAATTGCTAGAGCAGAAAAAATTAACTTACATTGGTACAATGCGCAAAAATAAGCGTGAGATCCCCACTGAATTCTTGCCTAGAAGAGAAAGAGAAGAGAAAACATCCTTCTTTGGTTTTCAGAAAGACATTACCATGGTTTCATACTGCCCAAGCAAAAATAAATCTGTTGTTTTGGTGTCCTCTATGCACCATGACAATGCCATTGATCCGGAAACAGGGGATGAAAAAAAACCAGAGATAATAACCCGATACAACAAGACTAAAATTGGTGTAGATCTGGTGGACCAATTATGTGTAAAATACAATGTGGCTAGAAACACGCGTCGTTGGCCTATGGTCATATTTTACGATCTATTGAATATATCGGGTATAAATGCTTATTGCATCTATAAAGCAAATCATCCCCTAGAAAACAAAATCCCTAGAAATGACTTTATTCAGCAATTTGCTTGGGAATTCATTAAGCCACAAATAGAAGCGAGATCAGCTATCACCGCCTTACCAGTAGAACTAAGAAGACGTGCGCGTGCTCTTCTTGGGCTCAATGCTGTTGCAGTCCCTGCCCCTCTACAGCCAAAGCCAGAAAATTACGTTGGCCGTTGTTATGTTTGTCCTCGAGCCAGCAACAAATCTTCCAGAAAATCCTGCGTGAAATGTAAACGTTATGCATGCAAAGAACACATGGCAGATATATGCATTAACTGCTTGACCGACTGAAATTACTGTTTATGTTTACTTTTTTCATGACCGCCAAAGATTTTTTTTAGGTTTTACTATTTTTATTTAAGTTGTCATGTGATATCAGAAAATTAGATTTAGTTGACTTTTAGCACATAAAGGTTTTATATTTGTATTCAAAACTTATTATAGGCTAATAAAAGATGAAAAAAGCATATGTTTCACGTCTTTTTTCTAAATCCACTATCATTGTATATTTACAAAAAAAAAACAAAGCCACATTGGTTTATATATTTAAAAATACATATATTTTTAATATTCTTTTAAAAAATAATGGCATAAGGTATCAAATAATGACAATAAAGAAGGTCTACATATGTAGACCACGCGACTAAACTTGTCCCAATATACCACGCGACCAACGTAGGGTTAAAAACGAGTGTGTAAAATTTTTAGTAAAAATTCTATTTAAATTGCAAGTATTCTAATAAAATATTTTGGTTTTTATTATTAAAATAATAAACGTACCTGCTTACAGCTCCATTCTTTGTGCAGACTAAACTAAAGAAATAATACACGACTTACTAATGATGTATTTCAGTGTGTCTTTTATTGGTAAATAATTTAATTCTTTTTGAGTAAGAAAACAACGTCTATTTTTACTGTCAAATTGGAAAACAGCTGGCACAAGACCTTTGGTAGCGGATATGGTCCCAACCGCTGTGTTCACACATCATCGTTGTGGTTGGGCCCAGTAGCATCTTTTGGAACATGCGCTAGAGTTGCTGGTTATCGGCAACTCTTGTTGCCACCGTATGGAACGGGATCCGAAGCTAACATGAACACAAGGCTTTAACTCAAGGTGTTAGCATACCGTGCCGATGAGTGAATGACATTCTGTGCCTTAAACAGGTGTCCCCAACGGTGCCTCTGAGATACAGGGCGATCTCTCAGAGTATCTAGCCGTACTGCGGTAATGCGGGGTTTTGTCGTGGTGGAATATTACTTCCCTAGCTCCAAACATAAAGCGGACAGAACCGCTTTCATAGGAAAAAAGTGACATAGGTGCCCTGACCGAAACGGATAAATCCGTTTCGATAGGTGCCACTCAAGGTCACAAGCAGACAAAGGTGCGCCGACCGAAACGGGTGAATCCGTTTCGTGAGGTGCCTCTGAAGTCACCGGCGCCAGTTTCACGGGGAAGGGCTAATCCATCCCAAACAAACAGGTGCCTAGGAAGTGTTCCCTGAATCCAAACAGAAGGCGGACAGAACCGCCTTTATAGGAAAAAAGGGTTCCCTGGCTTTAAACAGAAGGCGGATAGCACCGTTTTCATAGGATAAGGCCGGAGATGCGACCTCAGAAAGAACATCTGATTCCTGTAACAAGGACCTGGTAGCTACTCACGTCACTAGACCGGGAGAGGACGGCATGATGGATCTAATCGTCTGCTCGTCATACTCTCCAGGAGACAGGGACACCAGGACACATCAGAACACATTGTGCTCGTGTCCGGTAGCGACACGAGTTAGAGGAGATGTAATGACTCTCTTCCAATCTGGTATTGGATTCATTAGAAGTCCGATCCTATTGGGAGAGATATAAAAATGTTTGAGCCACAATAGACAGAGCGGTCGCAGTGGAGGGCGTAAAAAGTCCACTCACTTTAAACCTACCTACCTACCTAGCGGGTATGGTGTTTTGACTTACAATTTTAGGGTCAAATATCTTTGAAGTTAATAGTTGACCGCTATTTTTTACTATTTTTATTTAATCCTTTTTATAACACCCTTTATAAAATAGAAACAAGGTAACAAAAGACAAGAATCCTAAATACTGTGCTAAAGCAAATTTTAAAAAAAAACACACACTCTATTATTTAGCAAGTATAAAAAAGAAGCGTGAAGTTATTTTAGGTGTCATGACTTTTCACACTAATGTGAAAACATTTGTACGATAAAGTTTATTCTGACTTATTTCGTGAAAGCACGCTCGAGGAATGTTGGTAATTCTCCCTTTTGGTTTGTTTCACTTTCCGATAAATTAAGCTTAAAAAAGAAGCAAGTACAAGTAAAAATAAAATTTTTTAGAAACATAAAAAAATAAATAACAAATTTTGCAGCCTCTGGTTTAAGAAATTTTGCTCCGAATGTTTTAATCCTTTACCTCTTTCTAGAAATACGAGTAGATATTATTACATCATGCGGTTACTACGTCCAATGGTGTAATGAAATATAATAAAATCGATGGCTTAGTATGAAAACCTCGTATGGCACAAAATATAAATTTTTACAGGAGACACAAAAAACTGATTTGCTGCACTATTTTGCCTAAAAATATATTAATTTTATTACATGTTTTGGATTTGAACGAACACGCACGCAATGTGTTTAAGTTAGAAAACACACTGTAAACATTAAAAAAATGCAGCTAATCTTTCTTGGATGTACAGGGTCTTCACACTAAATCCACATAATCTTGAAAGCAGCTGATATACGTAGTTCCTGTTGTTGTCTGTAGAGAGCAGCACTGCGTAGATGGAATTTTTGTAACAGCTGTTGTATATAATATACGGAATTTTCTATCTTAAACCATCAAAATTTCATTTTTGAAAAAAATAAAAATACGAAGTTTTCATACTAAGCCATCCAAATACCGTTTCGTGCTGCAGTGGTTGGCAATCAAGAAGTAAAAGTTTAAAAAAGTGACGTCAAATTTCAAGACCAATTCCAAATCAAGTAGCTGTTAAGGAATCTTTTCTTAAAAATACCAGCTGGGAACTTGACGAAAGGTCCTGAATAATTCTCTAATGACGTACGGATTGAAAACCAAAAGAATAACTTAAATATCTTTTTTTACGAATGCTATGAAAAGTGTCCAAAAACGCATGTCAAACAGGATCTGAAAATGACTAATTTCACATGATGCATGATACTACTGTGTGAAATTTTTCACATAGGTTGTGTCTGGTTTGGCCAAAATGATGGATAAACAGCACGAATGTCACAAAAATTTAAATCAAGTAGGTCGTGATTTTCAGTTGCCTAATTACACTTATTTTAATTTCAAACTGTCACAAGTATTGTTAGAAAAAAATATCTTTTGCTGTGTAAAAATGGAGGTGATAGTGAATTTGAATGTACACCAGCCTAATTACGAATTGTAATTTTATTGCTAAAGTTAACATCTTGCAATTTTCGTAATATATATCAACAATGTCTCTTCGGCTTGTACTATAATATAAGGCTACTACCCTTAAAATCCTTAACTTAAAACATGATTTTTTAAGTAAAAAGTAGTGTTCTCTGTTACTACAACCATGAACAGTTTTTAAACATTTGTTCGTTTTACTAATAATAATAAAGGTAACTTATTCCGTAAACTTTAGTAACATGATATTTACCGTGAGGCATTACTTTTATTACTAACTCATTTTTTTGAAATGATTGTTCTACTAAAGTTACAGGAACAAATATTATATTTAAAATTATCTACTTTGTGATATATTATTAGATACACATATGCCTATGTCTTTTGTAGAGTTACTTTAAACTTTAGTAATATGGTTTGCTCAAAGTAGGGTTTTAACATTAATATGCTTTCTATTCAAACCCCCACCAATCTTACTACAATTTAAGTAAATATATTTTTTATTACATTTTATATTGTCATATGGAAATATTATTAAATAATAATAATAAGAGTTTAAACCATAATTTTACTCACGAATTCTAGAAGGCGGTGGCAGCAACTATTACTCGTAAGCAAACTGTCAAAACAATAATTCATGCAAAAGGTTGTCACAAATTTTTATATTTACAATGGACAATATTTACAAAAAGTATTGCTTGTGTAAATTTTGCGAAAGTGTCGAAGAAATAGATAAACAACACAGTAACTTGCCACTTTTAAAATATTTAGTAAAGAACGCTGGTATAGATCAATTGGAAAATAATCTGTTTAAAAAGATACAAGAAACTCTTGTTTTTATGCAACCATCGTTAAACCGCGTGAGGTATACAGAAAGAAATAAAAAAGTATCCAAGTACTATTTGTACGTTCTTAAACATCGAAATTTTATGATCAGTACTAGCGAAGTTCCGAGTCCTACCTATTCGCCTATGAAACGAGAAGATGTGTTTCAAGAATACCTTGAAATACTAAATGTTTTATTAAAAACACAATAAGGAATATGTCTGTTGATTTTTAATTATTTGTTAAATTTATTTAATAAAATTCTTTATTTAGAAAACGATGCAATAAGTGTGCTTTTTTTAAATAATTCATAAACAATTCGTTAATGTCAACCTCGTTAGTGTCAACCAGTCAAAAATATTTTATTTTCTGTCATTTACTTTTGACATAAGCGTGTGAACACTTTTCACACGGCGTACGAAAAATTTTCACACAGTCCTGTCAGAAGTTAAAAGATTAAAAATAAAAAGAATAAAAATCGCATATTAACCCTTATTTTCTGCAGTCGTAGGAAAAGTATCGTGTGCAACAAGTTTGAAACTGACTCTTTGCACACTCGTATGACTTGTAGTACTCGCGTACGCCTCGTGCACAAACCTTATCCTCTTGTGCAAAGAGTCTTTTTCAAAACTTGTTGCACAATATACTATTGTTTTCATATTTTATTTTTTTGCCCCAATGTTTTCTGAAGTACAAAATCAAGTGGGTATTTTTATTCCACTCAATTTTTTTAAAATGTGTATTAATGACGCAGAATAATAATACATTTTACTTAAAATCAAAAAAAAACAAAAAGCCAATTTAGACATCTCAAACGATTTATGTAAAGACATTGGTAAAATCATAAACCAAACTGACTGAGTGTTAACACGCTTCAGGAATTTTAAGGATTTTCTGCTTTGACCATTAAAAAATTAAGAGGAAATAAATGTTGCAAATCTTGGAAAACGGAATTAAAGAATACATAAATACTTCTACTATATTTTTTCATTGACTTAAGACTACTGACACATACTTGCATAAGACATAAGTACTAGCTTTATATTTGGAGCAAATCACCTCTAGTGCCGACTAAAAACCGACCGAGTCTTGCATCTTTTTGCATCGTCCTCTTGAATCGTAACTCAGGTGTCTAGACAAGTTTTCACAAGGCGAAATCTGATGCGCGCATGAGATGAGCAAATAAGTTTTGCGCAATGTAATTCCGCCTTAAGATACGCAATCATGATACGACTTGTAAATGTTTAACCGTGTTGTGTTATGATTTTAAATTATTTTTTTGTAGGAATGCATATTAAATGAATAGATTTTATTCCACCAACAGAACATAATATAATGGTCTAAGAGCTAGAGCCAAAAAATCATCGTCATCAGTCATATAGAGTTTCTCCCGTAAAATATATTCATTTAGTATTGTTAATTATGTTCCCTTGCAGGCTGATAACTAATTGGATACAGGGGGTAGCAATAAGCGGTGAAAGTGCAAAATTTAATCGTCACCGATAATATGTCAGCCATTATGGCCCCTTTAAGTTGAACCCCTAAGGTGTCTAAATTCAAGGGAGCTAACAGTTACGTGAATACCGAGGGCAGTAAAACGGGGTCGAACAATCCCGAGCGCTTACTTTATACTGGGTGTTTTTTATTTAAATGTCAATATTTAAGGTGGCAATTTTTGGGTCCATTTTAAGAAGAAAACATTATATGAACGTCATAAGTTTTGATATACAAGGTGGCAAATTTTTTAAAAATAAATCATTTATTATTAATATCAGTAATGCCACTTTAAATATTTTAGTAAAATTTGGCATACATGTACTATGTATCAAGAGCATCAAGCATTTTTTTAGTGTACTACATTTTTTTTTATTTCCACCAGTGGCGTTTGTACGGAATTTAAACTGCCTATTTTGGCAGATATTGATGGTACGTCACTGATTTCTCTTAAAATAAAAAATATTTATGAAATTTCCAATCATTTATAAGCAAAGTTGATCACTTGATTTTTTTCAATCCGGTTCACGGTTTTTGCTTAAAAAAATTTAAACCATTTCTCTGCAAAAAACCTACAGGGGCTGACAGTTACGTGGATACAGAGGGCAGTAAAACGGGGTCGAACTATCTCGAGCGCTTACTTTATACAGGGTGTTTTTTTTATATAAATGTTAATATTTAAAGGGGCAATTTTTGGGTCCATTTTAAAAAGAAAATTTTAAATGAACGTATGTCCTAAACGTTCTAGGTTTTAAGATACAGGGTGGGAAAATTTTCAAAAATAAATCATTTATTATTAATATTAGTAATACCACCTTAAATATTTTAATAAGATTTGGCATACATGTACTATGTATCAAGAGGCATTTTTTATCTGTATCAGTGTTTTAAATTTCCGTCACTAATTTCTCTTAAAATATTTTTTTTAAATCCCCAATTATTTAAAAGAACAATAATTTCTCTGCATGATCATAATAATGTCGGTAAACAATATCACCATACAAAGAAATATCTATATTTAATTTTTTTAGGTGAAAACCGTGCGCGGACTAAAAAAATTATAAGCAGATTTGATCTCTTGATTTTTTTAGTCCGACTGCCTATTTGGCATGGTTTTTCCCTAGAAAAATTAAATCCAGATATTTCTCTGCAAGGTTATATTGTTTACCGATATTGTTATGATCATACCGAGAAATTTAATTTTTTTTAAGCGAAAACCGTGCGTCGAATTAGAAACAATTAAGTGATTAACTTTTCTAATAAATGATTGGGGATTTAAAAAATATTTTTTTTATTTTAAGAGAAATCAGTGCGTACCATCAATATCTGCCAAAATGGGCAGTTAAAATTCCGTACAAACGCCACTGGTGAAAATAAAAAAAAGTGGTACACTTAGAAATGCCTCTTGATACATAGTACTTGAATGCCAAATTTTATTAAAATATCTAAAGCGGTATTACTGATATTAACAATAAATGATTTATTTTTGCAAATTTTGCCACCCTGTATCCCAAAAATTGCCCCCTTAAATACTGAGATTCAATTTATAAACACCCTGTATAAAGTAAGCGCTCGGAATATTTTGACCCCGTTTTACTTACCTCGGTATCCACCTTAACTTTTAGCCCCTTTGGATTTAGACGCCTTAGGGGTTTAACTTTAAGTGGCCAAAATGGCTGAGATATTATCGATGACGATTTTTTTCCCAAAAATTTTGCACTTTCACCCAGCCTACGCGAGGACATAAAGAAAAATACTAAATGAACATGTTTTACGGGAGAATCTCCATATTACTGATGACGATGATTTTTCGGCTCTAGCTCTCCGTCTATAAGATATGATCTATTTTTACAAATTCCAAAGAATAATAGTATTATAGAATTTTAAATACATTTTTTTACATTTTAAACCATTGGTTTAATCGGATTAGTTAGTTGTTTATCTTAATCTCATAAATTATCCAATAAAACACTTTTCACTTAGAAATTATTACGTCATAAATACAAAATTGATTTTGATATTTTTAAAGATTATATATTATAAAATTTTTAAGAGTTAATTTAAATAATTATAATTTTTTCTTTGTTAATTTGCTTTTTAATACTTTTTTAAAGATTTTCATCGGTCAATCGACTCTGTGCACTCTATGCGTGTACAGGTCTAGAGTCTGGAGAGCAGCCGCTTCTTGCAGGTCTAAAAAGTAACCTAAAGAATATTTTGTAATAAAGAATTTTGCCAGGACTATATACAACATTGATTTAGATCCAATAGTGTTTTAAATATAATCACAATAATATTAACAATACAATTTTAAAAACAAAAAATACTATTGGATTTTAATTAACCTTCATAAAATCATACAATATGTATGAAAATATATAGAATATATCTGTTACAATTTTCGTTCTTCTTTGCACCATTTTTTGTATATTGTAATCTTTGGATTTTACTATTTAACTTTTTTATAAATAAAGAATTATCTGTATGTAATATATCTATTACAATTTTCGTTCTTCTTTGCAGCATTTTTTGTATATTGTAATCTTTGGATTTTACTATTTAACTTTTTTATAAATAAAAAATTAAAGAATAATCAACTTATGTAACTTCAAAGAGAAACAACTTTCGTCTATCTATCTACACCCGACATAATTTTAAGAACACAAAAATCCTTTTTTCATTTATAATTTTTTTACCTTCACATTTTATTTTATGCTAATGCATTAAAAGCTATTTACAAAATAAGTTAAAGAACAATATTTTTGGTTAAATCAACTACATATTATGTATTTAACACATATTAACAAAAATTAAACATCTTTATTAAAATATTGGTGATAATTATCGCTTTTTTATTTTAATTTCTAAAAATGTACATCCTTTTAAGAATAAACATATAGTACACTCCATGGTATAACAAATAAAAGGTATAATATCATGCACATCACTCGCTGACGCACAGTGTCGCGTAAGATAGGGAATGTAGGACAAAAATACTTAAAATCAACATATGCAAAAAATAAGCCTATGTTTTATCGAAATCTCAACTGACAAATGTGTCATGAAACCTTTACCTTAAATTTTAACAACAAAAAGGTACTATACATTTTAGGCATATAAAGAACCCAATTTCCCCAATTTTTGAAAAATAACACTTATTTCTAACTCAATGCAATTTCTCAATGTTTAGGTTAAATAATACAATAAATCAATCAGTCCCAGCAAACACAAAAATGATTATATTTTATTACTCACTAAAATCCCCTTTAGTACTATTATCATCGCTTTTTAAGAAAGAATAAAAGGCATCATATAAACTTAAACTCTCTTTAACACCTTCATCAATTATAATGTTACCTTTAATAGGATTGTATTTTTTTATATTTAATTTTGTGATAGGATGTCTAAGAGAAAAGAGTTCTTAGTCTAAGGTTATTATTAAAGATTTTATTACATCGCTATTGGTGTCTACTCTAGAAGTTTTGTGGCTATGACATAATCTCATTTTTCGAAATTCTCCAAGGCATCTTCTTAGAGCTGTGGCAATAATATTTGTAGGTATATATTCATTTTTTTTTACTTCAATAAGAGAACGATAGCTCGTAAAACAGTCTGGATGAAGTGCGTTAAAAACGGATCCTAATATATTGTATTTTCTAACAGTTAAATTAATGTCATAAAATAGCGCTAAGGCCTCTTTGGGTGAAATTCACTTCTGTTTCGACTTATCTTTATAACTATAGTTTGAAATTTGCATCGCTCTTTCTGCAGCAAAATGTAATTATTGGCAACTGTAATTTTTAACTAATGGATCTACTCTACGAATTTTGGTTTTTTGTGATGTCTCTTCGAATGATGTTTGAGGCCTACCTTTAAACTTGAGGACTCAGGAAGAAGGGATTTTAAAAGTTGTTTAATTTTAATGGTCATGGTACCACTGAGCCAAGCCAAATGTTTTTTTTTTCAAATTTTGCCCTAGATGTCGAACATTCGTGCCACAATCGGGTGATTCGACTACAAAACTGGAACATTTTTCTTTTAAATACTGCCCTGTATTATCTGAAACATCGTAGTCACTGGTAAGATATGACATCATTTTAAGAAGTACCTCTGAATTCTTTTATTTTGTTCCGTTGCACACCACACTTCAAATAAAGCGTATCTTGGTATTTCATGCACAGACAGATCTAAAACGTTTAATATCTTCCTTAGGTGCAGGAATGTGCAGATAGTCTATAGTGTATTTAAAACTATGATAGTATTTAACTTTATTCAACAATCATTTTTAAAAGCTTAGATGAAGTTGCAGTATATTGCTTTTTTTACATGTTACAAACAAGCACAGAATTTGACAAAACATAGAATACTATTAATTAATCATTAGTGCTAAATTAAACTACACACCTTTTTGTTCATGACTTATAACTGCAAACATTTAGTCAAAGCCTAACAACTACAGATTTTTTTTTATCTACTCATATGTGAAATCAATTTTATAACTGATTATTAATATTATAAAATTATACCATTTAGGGAGTTCGTATTATTTTTTTGGGGCCCTAGAATGTTTTAGTTTTTTGTTTGTTTTAGAAACCCTACATATTAAAGAAAATATTTGTGTATTTAGTTTTGCTAAAAACGATACTTTATTTTTGGACTTTTGTCCATTGGGCGCAAGACTGTGTGACGTAAGCTAGTGATTTAATAAAGTTATTTGTAGTTTATTTCTAAATTCAATTTAGCGATTGCTAAGTGTTGTTATATTTTGTTGTATGACTATGTAAAATGCAACTATAATATTTTTAAACATTTATATTTTAAACTTTTCTTATATTAGTCTTTAATCAATGCAAAAAAGGACAACTTTTAATGTATGCCTTAATTTTGTGTGAGAGCATATATCTTAAAAAATGGTATTTTATAATAATAAATAATATGTCTTTTAGTTTTAAATATGTTTTTGCTAGCATGCAAGCATTTTTTTTAACAAATTGCATTTAAATTTAATAGACAATTCTCTTATTGACGCCTGTTAATCATACCTTGAATTCATTGTGCCATGAGCACACTCATTGGTCGCCCGTATTTTTGAAAAACAAATTTCGTCAACATCATAAATATTTTGTTACTTGGGCTACTTTCATTCATCCAAAATATGTATTAAGGACAGAGGCAATATTTAACAATTTTGACATAAAGGATATTTAAAACTTGCGTCATCAATGCATTTTTAAGAAGTTTTAGCGTTTTAATATCCCTGCATGAATCTAGCAGCTACATCTGTAGACCAATATTTTAATATTGGGAAAAGGTAAAAACTTATACGTTTTAGTTCTAGCAAAAAGTTGTGCTATTTGGCTACCAACTTACCTTTTCTTTCATCCTTTAAATTCATAAAATTCCAATGGTTGCCTGCTAATTTGGGTCACCTGGTACCAAGACAGGCCTACTTAAAATGCATAAAAGTGTATTTTTCTACGCAATATACACTGGAAAAATAAAATAATATTTTTAAACAGTTAGGTACTTTAATTTAAAGAAAATCGTTTGTATATTTTTTTTTAAAGTTTTGTGTGGCTTTAAATATATTAGAAAAAAACCCTTATTGTCTTTTTGCTTTGTGCTTGTTCGTTTTCAAGAACCACATAAGTTGTTCATTTATTTTGCTTTTCACCTAAGAAAGATCTATTCAAATAATATGCCACCGCAAATTCTCGGTGCTAAAAGATTATGTGAAAGGAACAGGAAGTCAATTTAGGTGTCAAGGCTTTTTATTAATGTAGAAGCATTTGTACAATGAAAATGATTCTGATTGATTGC
>JAHBCN010006921.1:0-46121 GCA_019359885.1 Listronotus oregonensis
AACGTAGATTGACGATTGTGAGTTGTGACGTCACGACGAATTTGGAGGTATTTTCAATTATTTATTGCGGCCGTTGTGAGTATCTAAAATGTATTTTTTTGCTAATACGTGTTTTAAGGCGACATTTGCTTATATTTTCAAATACTTTCGAAAAAATTAAAAATATTGGCAAGTTCCCTATTGTTCGGGTGTGTTACGACATGCAGGAATACATTCTAGCTCCCTCAACACATTATTTTTTATGCCCCACAAAACGCCGATTGATAATAAGGACAACCAATCGCACGTTATACTCAGGATAGAACCTTCCAAGTTCGCCATGATCTTGATATTTGGCTGACTTCTCTTTATTTGGACGATAGTTTCTGCTGGGGCGGAGAACTCTATTTACGGGCACAGGGTAATTTGTTTTATCAAGGAGAACGAGGTCAGGTTTATTGACGCGAATTTAATGCGTTCTTGGGAACGCATTGTTGTGTAAGTATATGAAACTAGTGACAGCATGCACTGGACAAGCTGATGGTAGGTGCATAAGAGTTTAGGGTTGCTGTCGACAGGCTCGAACAAGCATATCAGGGATGTTGGAAAACCGACTTCGGTATACCAATGTGTTTATACACTGTATATGTACGTTAGTACTTAGGCCTTAGCCTTCGTGGAGTGTCCCAAGATAAAAAAAATGGGGCATCCTAGTAAGAAACCTTTGGTCGCAGACTTGAGCTCAGCAGATTTCAAAACCCAAACGTGAGGTTTCGAATTGGTTTTCAGCAGTGTCCGCGAAGTGACACAAATACGGGAAGCAGCAATATACAAAATAGCGAAGGACTGAGTGAGTAATGATTTTTTGTGGTCCAGATGTTATAGAGAATTTTGATTTCCAAAGTGACATCAATACATCGAATTAGGTAAAAAAAAAACCATAAATATCTTTTAACAGGTGCAACAGTAATTCACGCCATATTTAGGTGTGTTGCATTGAGTCTTGTGTGATACATCTATCGATTAATACATTTTCTTTACAACCATTAATTTCTCTTGATTTTCCTCGTTGCTCCCCGTTGCTCCCTTATATCAGAGAGTATAGGATCTACTGCACTCAACATTCTAGAAAATAAGATTCTAGTGAAAGCCTTGTAGCAAGTATTGAGGCATTACAGGGAAAAAAGCGTATTGAGGCAAGTGATCGGTCCATAGTTTTTGGGTCGTTTTTAATCCCTCCTTTTTGGTATCAATATAGTTCGGCCTTCTACAAACCACTTAGGAACTGAAGTGTCCCCGTTAAGCCAAGAAACAAAAAATCCAGGTAAATGCGAATGTGTACTGGGAAACTATCTTCCACCAGTGGTTGTGGAACTACCATTCAGGTGCAGAATAGTTTCTTACACCATCTAGGGCACTTTTTACCGCCTCTGCTTACCCGCACAATATGCTTTAAAGTTATTTAAAGCAGGAATGTCCCGTCGTAACGGCTTTGTGACATCATATACATCTTTCCAGAAATGTTTCAGGACATTTGCTGGTGGCGGATTTCCAATTGTGGGTGTTAAGTCTGCAATAAAGCTAAAAGGTTTAGTCATGAATTTATTATGAATCTAATCCCTCTAGCCTTTTTCTTTAAGCTGTTATTAATAACATCCAAGGATCGTATGCGGTTTAGACAACGCTGTTTGATGATCAGAAGCGTTATTCTGTTAAGCATAAAGTGTTTTTGACGTAGCTTTGTACACGGGATGCCTCTTGCCGCGTCAGGTCTATTTTCCGAATTATACGTCGAATCTTCTAACGTGCCTGGTGAAAACTGCTTAAGCAGTTGTAAGAAATGAGTTGCTTCGCAGCTTCATAGACAGCGTTATTAGGTGCCAATATATCCTTATGATCTGAAAGTCTGTGTTGAAGTGTGTTGTCTGTTTGTGCGATATTCTAAGATTTTATGTGAGATATGATGTTTGATGTTTACAAGTTCCTCGAATAATTTATCATCGGCGTCCCTGGGGGCAAACTCGTTAACCATATCTTCCGCAGGCAGGTTTTTTTCCGGAACCTAGATAGGGTCCATGTTTTGAGCTAACTCCTGGTGTTTTGGAATTCTGACATATCCAGAGCTACATAGTCTCCCAAACGTTGTTGGAAAAGATGACTTAGTTCAGGGTGTTCAGCAAATCATGTGGCATACATGCGTGCCATATAACCCCTAATGGTGGGTCGCTGAGGGTATATGCATCCATCAGATCGTCTTTACGTTTGTGAGTCCACGTGAAGCGTCCATGTCCATTATCAAGGGCTTCCCAACCAGTTGCTCCTTCAACCTTCCCTGCACGCCTATCTGAACCAGGTGGATTGTTGAGAACTTGCTTATCATTACTTTTTGGGATAATGCGAGATATTCGCGACCCCGCGGGAAGTCAGCCCACAGAGTCTCGGCGGTTGCCGGTATTACATAGGCCATCGGACCGATTTTAGGGCCTCGCGTAGGTTGCTACTGGTACATACTGGTAGATTGTTCGTGTTCGGTAGAACACACGGTAGCAATGCTAGATATTGTCCTGGTGGCCGGACACTTTATTACTTTATTACTATTTTTATACGTCCCTGCTAACAAAAAGGCACAATATCTCGATCGTTTTTAGTCACAAGTAAAAAACTATTAATTTTCTTAGTTGTTAGGAAAACCAGTAACAGGTTCTTTGTTGAATAAAATAGTTAATAATGTTACATAAATACTGTGAATTTAGTGGGTTAAAACTTTTTGCATAAACATAAAATACTCCAATAGCTTTTACTACCGAAATACTGTAACTTCCCCTTTTATACCGCATAGTGATGAGGTCTGCATGTTCTCTCTCTCCGATTTAAAATATTCAGCCTTAGTTTTCATTTGATTGTCGTGGCAGATTTCCGAGTTTACACAATGTGATGAACAATTTACTGCATTAGCAATGCTTACTATAGGAAAAACATTCGTGAATAGCAACATAAACTGTAGTGGATTTATTATTTTAAAAAAATTAAACCAAAAAAGAAAGAAATGACATATAAGCATATATGACAATAGATCAACTTGTAAAAAGGTAAAATAAAACATAAATTTAGTTTACTTTAATACGGTCAATGTTCAAGCAGTAAATTTCCAGCGACCAGCAAGTAAAGGCTCGAAGATGACTGTGATGTAAGCGAAACGTCAGCTATGTCTCTCTAACAAGACTGCCCTTACAGTAGACAAATTACCTAAGACATTTTACACTTCTACTATGACCGTAGTTTGCTTTTCGAATTAATTAAATTTTGACCATTTAGTTAGAGATTATGAGTTAGAATTTGATCTTTTATGAAAATTCCAGGGAGGATGTTCCCCACCAGAGATGCCATGTGGATTAAGTTTTTTTAAGGTCCAAATAAATAAGTGAAGGAGTTTTGTCCAAATCTCGAAGTTCTGGGAATTCTAAATTCATCACTAATTAACTGAACGTCCCATGCTTCCCTAACGGGTTTTTCAGGTGTGGCAGCACCAGATACACTGCTACAGTTTATAATGTAAAGATACGAAAATTACCAAAAAATGAGTGATCTCCTGTGTAGTGTTTTGGGAAAGAGTTAGGAAAATCACGTCATTTACTGTGTGAATGTTGTTTTTTATATTGAAGACATCAACATGCCCAATACATTATTAAAAAAAAAGAAACAAAGTATTTTTAATTTTAAAAGGATTCTAAAATCAACCCTATTTTAATTAAATGTTTGCTTTAATACCACTGAGAACATCCGAGTTCCATTGTACAAGCCGAAAAGAAAACTGCTTTCTTTAGTATTAGAAAAATTATTAATAGATGCATGAAGGTCAATATTTACAATAATTATTTTTGAAGTCTCATTAGTAAGAATGGTTAACGTAAAAAAATATGTGAACTTGATTATATCTAAAATTACTTCATTAAAAAATAAATAATGGTCTTTCCTAAATTTCTTTAAAACGTGCTAATTGATTTTAATGTTTTTTGGTAGAAAGTTACACCACCAGATCATGTATATAAAAACACTTGGAACGTGTTTGAAGACCACCAGGCCAAAACAACCATAAAGGAACAACATTAAATGTATTATTAAATTATGACAAACCTATCATTAAAGGCAAATTCGTAATGAAGGTACAGAACCCTGATTGGGACAGCCCGTCCAGTTATTTCGTCAAAACGTTAGATCTGCTGGTGGTCGATTTATGTAATTCTTTAACATTAATTAGATCTTAGATTGGATTAACTTTATTTAATACCTTAAAGCACAACCTTGAGACATTGCTATTAGTGTCATCACCAGCTAAGGTGGTTAAATCAATGAAAGTAACAGCCTTTAAAGTCCATGCCGCTCGATACTCATCTTTTAATTCACGAAGAGTTGATATTTTAGTGGCTAGGTCATTGACTGCTGTAAGGTTTATATTTACACTGTTTAACCATCCTAGATCTGAAAAAAAAAACAACTTTTAAACCATATTTTAAAAACTAAAAACTAGAATTATGCCAAATACTATTCATGAATAAAATATACTAAAAATTATTTTGGTATATTATGTAGGTTAAAGGCAAATTGAAGGTGTTCAATAAAAAGCAGAGTCTTAGTTAGTTCATCAGTGGTTTGGAGTTTGTCAAGGTATTTTTGTGTGTGTTATTGAGCATCCAAAATAGCTAACCTAAACTATTGATATTAGTAGGTTATCAGGACCTGTACCCTTTCAAAAGGTGCGGTACCTACACAATAGATATTTGTCAGGCAACTTATTTTTGGCTGGGTTTACCACTGAGGGTTGTCATTTAAATTTAATTGCGGTCGAGAAATCAACGAATTATTGTGGAATGTACCATACTTTGTTGTTTTATATTTAGAACTGTTTATTATTCGTAAGAAATTTTAGAACTTCTCAGTTTAATTGTTACTTTCTGAACCACCACAATGTGACTTTTTGTCCTAGATTCTGTGATACCTCTACAGTTGTGCTAGACGAAGTTATAAAGCTTCGCGATCTGCGAAGCGTCCTCTGCATGATTTATCATGTTAAGTATTGTGGTAATTTTTATGAACTAAAGATCGGTAATTTTAAATACCAGTTTTGTAAAGTAAGGCAGGATTTGATTTCTTTTTCATTTAGCAACACTGCTACGAATGCAAACTTTTATAAACAATGACTGCGGTTTCTGTTTGACCTCCGATCAGTGAAGTCAAGCGATAAAGAGCTAAATAGCTTTTTCTGGAAAGGGCGGTTGGCGGCGCCGTATCGACTGATTTTTCAACCCTCGGGGATCAAGGAGAGACTCACGACCAATCGATGGGACCCTTCTTCTGTGGCTAAGCGCTGTGAGGCGAAGATTCCTGAAACTGATGTTTCTTTCCGTTTTCGTTTTTTGCACGAAGTGTGTTCCAAATAGCGGAAGAAGTATACGAGCGATGCGGGAAGTATCAGAACTGACAGAAAACGTTATGCGCAATACCAGTAGCAGTCCTTGGTCGGATTAAAGTTGATCGATAAAAAAAACTTTTAAAACGTTTAAGTTTGTAAAAAGTTCGGAATTTCTGGGGGCTAAAGAGCCGGACTATCCAGAAGTTCCACCGACGACGCCCTGGAAAGCTCTGTCTGGAAAGAGGAGAGCTGGTTGATCGTTTACCGACGCAACGGATGCCAAAAACTGAGAAAGCAAAGCAAAGCAACAATGACTGTCAATAATATGTTAGGTTAGCAGACTTAGTCAAAATAAAATACTGTTTTGATTATGTTTAGGATTTTACTATATTTTTCATATACTGTACTAGCGAAAAAAAGTTTATGACCGATTCAAATTTTGCTTTTTGGTTTTTATTCCATATTTAACCGATTTTTAAGTGTAATTAAGGAGTAAAGTATATATTATAGCATCGCATAGTCATGCCTTATGTGCCTTTTTTTGTCTTTAAAATACCTACTAAACTAAATTTAATAATATTAATAATGCCAGTATAATAAAAATAATATTAATACTACTAAGACTGTACCAAAAAATCTTCCGGAGAATATTAAATGATTGGGCTTAAGTGAACACCTCTACAATCCACATAGAAGTCAGTGCCATTATCAAGACCCAGACTTATTTGAAACTTTATGGGAGAAATAAAAGCAATCCACCAAGGGCTCAGAGCAACAGAGCTCAATCCTTTTGATATATGGGATGAGTGAATATTCCCTTTTTCAGGGCCGAATAACTAAATCTCCATAATAATATTAATAATGATAAAGGGTTTATTATCAAATCCACATATAATCTATAGTACATAATAAAATAACAAAATAAAATCACAATTATGTTATATCTATTAATTCAACTGCAATCTTGACATTTTTTAACACTTTTTATGTTACTTTTAGAAAATTATACTGTATTATTTTTGTTAATAAGAAACTCTTTAAATTTAAGAAGTGTTTCTTATTGTGCCATTTTTTAAAATTATTAAATATCCCTGAAAATTCTGCTTTTACTTTTGTACTATTTTTGTACACAATAAAATTGTATATATAGCAACCCTAGCTCTGCTATAAAAAACAACTGCTCCATCTTGTGACATCTTTTAAAACTAAATTTTACATTAAATCCACATTTTTGAGACGGCAGTAATTGCAGGACCGCATTCGTTCCTTGACGCATGCGTTGGATCCATCAGCTAGCGCCTATTTATTTGACTACCGGAATATTTAAAACGCTTTAGCGATACGAAGTATATATAATTTTACTTTTGATTCCTAAAATACCAGGGCTGGCAAAAACCCGGGTTTTTGTATCAACTTGGTGGGTTTTTGTGTTTTTGTTGGGTTTTTGGGTTATTGTGAGCTTTTGCTATTTTTTACATTTCCTGATGAAAATTAAACCTAAAAATTTGTTTTGGTTTGGCGCTGGAAAATAAAAAAATACCTAAAGGTGGATTAGATCCAGTATATATCTACCTTAAGAATGGAAAACTTGGAAGATCAAAAAGTTCTTAATGTGCTAGGCACTATGGTAGATGTTCTAGAGATTCCTTATGATGCACAATGTGCAGAAAAGAACAAAGGATGGAAATCAGTTAATATTCTTGATCTTGCTGTTCAAAAAAGTATATAAAAATCTCTATTTGGTCCAATATTCTAATTTATAAATGGCTTAGTTATGTAGCATGTTAAATTGTTAAAATATAAAAAAAAATCACAAATAAACACATTGGAAGAATGCATTTTTTTAAATTTAAAAAAGTATAAAATCTACAACGAAATATTTTTAAACCAAATTATTTAATATGCAGTAAACATATACTCACAAAGTAAAGTAAATTAACAGAAGCCAGGGTTGGTAGGTAATAGCAAATGTCTAAAGGCTAATTTTTTTAGCCATTGATATTGCGTTCTCTTTGATTTAGTTTAATTGTATAATCTGTATGTATCTGCATAAATCCATAATAGGTAAAACCCTTGGTAAATTATTATGTATAAATCTAGATCCTAAGAATGTTTTTTTCTTTTATTAGGGTTTTTGCTTATGGGTTTTTGGATATGGGTTTTTGCCTAAATTAAAATGGGTTTTTGATACAAAAACCCACTGGGTTTTTCAAGTAGGTTTTTGGGTTTTGCCAGCCCTGTAAAATACATATTATATCCGCAAAAGTCTTCGACTCACAATAACTATCAAGGTATACATTCCATATTATGGGGTAAATGTATTATAAACATGGAAGGTCATAAGTCTAATAACTTAACGATCATTCTTTAGAAAATTAAAGAATAAATAAACTAAAACACAATAGGCAGAGTATATTTTATTATAGGGCTATATACAGTTAATATATGTACCGGATGTCCAAATAAGAAAGGACGCCGGCTGTATCTCAGAAAATGTTTATCGCACAGCGTTGGGGAAAAAATATTTTTAGTAAAAGTGGTCAAGAGAAATGGCTGGAAAATATTTAAAAGTTTCTGAAATGGCCGCTAGGGGGCGTAACTGCAATCTTGAATCTAAAAAAGTGACGTTTCTGTGAATTTTGCTATATTAACCTAACAAAAAAATACCTGATTTGTAAAGTCGAGCAAAATTTGAACCTTTTTTGTTTGACAATTTTTGCTGTATCTCTAAAAATAAAGTGGTGGGGGGTATTTAAAGGTTTCCGTAAAAACACCCTGTATCTTCGAAACGGCTAAGCCGATTTTAGCAAACTTGGGCTAGTTAAAAAGAGATATTCGTGGGCTATAAATGTTATATTATTTGAAGTTTTGTTAGTTTCACACGTCGCCGCTAGTGGGCTTTTTTTGAAATTCTGACAGAAATGGTTAATTTTCTCAAAAAAATTAAATGCATTGGTATGATTTTTTTTTCATAGAAAAGTAGCTAAATGGTGCTTAAACAAGCTCGAGAAAACCGTATCTCGATATATACTTCCTTACCTAAAATTTAGGTCAAAGAAAATTTAATACGTCAATATCTCAAAACCTATAAAAGCTACAAGAAATTTTATATAACATAAATTATGTATTTTTACGGAGCCTTTAATTTAGGTTATATTATAATCTTTTCGTCTAAATCCAATACTTTACGAATTATAATCAATTAATCGAATTTTCAGGATTTTTTTAAGGTATACCCCTGGAATTCGATTTTTTTATTATAATTCGTTAAGTATTGCATTTAGACGAAAAGATTATATAACCTTAATTAAAGGATCCGTAAAAATACATAATTAATGTCCTATAAAATTTCTTGTAGGTTTTGTAGTTTTTAAGATATTGACGTATAAAATTTTCTTTGGCTTAAACTTTAGGTAAGGAACAAGATATCGAGATACGGTTTTCGCGAGCTTGTTTAGGCATTACTTAGCTACTTTTTCAGGAAAAAAATTATACCAATGCATTTAATTTTTTTGAGAAAATTAACCATTTCTGTCGGAATATCGAAAAAGCCCTTTAGCGGCGACATGTGAAACTAACAAAACTTCAAATATTATAACATTTATAGCCCATGTAAAGCTCTTGTGAACTAGATTAAGCTTTTTAAAATCGGCTTAGCCGTTTTGAAGATATAGAGTGTTTTTTACGAAAACCTTTAAATACCCCCACCACATTATTTTTAGAGATAGAGCAAAAATTGTCAAACAAAAAAGGTTTAAATTATCCTCGACTTTAAAAATTAGGTATTTTTTTGTTTTTTTTGTTTTTTTTATCTTAGGACAGTCCACGAAGGCTAATGCCTAAGTACTAACGTACCGTGGGTGTCTTCAGTGTGGTGAGAGGCAGTTTGTTCACACGGGATTTACATTTTTGGAGATTGGGAGGAGAAGGAAAAACTTCTGCGGGCAGCAAGTTCCATAGTCTTGACACTCTAGGGATGAAGGAGCGAAGAAAGCGGGAAGTTCGGGGGCCTCTCTAACTGAACTGTAAAAGGATGCATAAAAGTTGCACTACGTGTTGCTCTGTTAGGAGCTGCCGGAGAAGGAATTATACTGGCCAACTCCTCTGAGCAAAAGCCGTGAAAATACCTATAGAAGAGCGACAGATCCCCTACAGCTCGACGGTGGGCAAGAAGAGAAAGCCTGTCTATGAGTGTTGGATCATTAATAAGACGAACGGCTCTTCTTTGAATGGAGTCCAGAATGCTAAGTGTTGTAGGGGACGCCATTCCCCAGAGGTGAGAATAATATTCTAAAGAAGGTCTGATTTGGGATACATACAGAATGTACAGACTGGAAGAAGAGAAATCCAATCTTTTTTGAAGCTGCCGAAGCTATGGATGAAATGTGTTTGTGCCAGTTGAGGTTATTCGCAAAAGTAACGCCGACAAGATTAAACGACTCTTTGTTCTGCAGAACTTGGCCGCTCATATGTAAGGAATGAGCATTTGCAGACTTTTTTCGCGACAGCGAACATGACTGTGTTTTCGAGGCATTAAACTGAACAAGATTTTTGGCGCCCCAATCTAAGATAAGTTTAAGGTCTTGTGAAAGAGATATCTGCATTGACCTGCGCTTGTTTTCGAAATCGGGATTACACGGTGGCTTAAGAAATTGAATACTAGAGTGGAGGGTACTATCGTCAGCAAAACTATGAATGGGATTGATTGTGGAAGAGAGAAGATCGTTAATGTGTAGAAGAAACAGCGTGGGTGCCAGCACCGAGCCCTGGGGCACCCCAGCATTAATTTGGTAGAAGCAAAGATAATACTACTACGAATAAGATGAACCATTCAAGGCTATATTTTTGATACCCCTAATGGACTTTGGCTAACGCGAGCCGATGTCCATCGAGAGATTTTCGCGCTATCCTTGAACGAAAGTTAAACAGTGTTGCCGGCAGGCCTTTACTATTGGCGTGATGAAACGCGACTAAAAAATACACAATCCGTTTGGCCGCCCGCTTTCGCTACTTCGTGTTCCGAATAAGGTACAAGCGACAGACATTGGCAATGTCGCACGGTTTGTTACGCTGGGGCAGGGGTTATCGACTTAATTTTATCCGCATTTACGGAAGCATTGATATCTCCGAACTGATTCAAAACGCCCCATTTAAATGAACCATCTATTAGTAGTAGTATTATCTTTGGTAGAAGCTATATGTATGACCATCTACACTGACTGATATACGTTGATTAGAAAGGAAACTGAAAAGCCAAGAGCAAAGCTTAGGTGGAAGACCGTAAGAAGGAAGTTTGTTAAGAAGCCCATCATGCCAGACCTGATCGAAAGCTTTGGATATGTCAAGAGCAACGATCTGGGATTCACCAAGAAACTCAAGGGACTTGTTCCAGTTGTGTGAGACAAAGGAAAGAAGATCAGCTGTGGATCTACTGTGACGAAATCCATATTGTCTATCATGTAAGATCTTATGTTTTTCCAGATACTTTAAGATTTGGGAATTAATGAATTTTTCCATTACTTTGCAAACAACTGAAAGAAGAGATATAGGTCTATAGTTAGAAGGGGGACTTTTGGATCCTTTTTTGGGGACAGGTTGCACACGTGCAGCTTTCCAACTCTCCGGGAAAATGCCCGTGTCGTAAGAGATTCGAAAGAGGCGAGTTAAGATGGGTGCAAGCTCGGGAGCACATTTTTTAAGACGATTGCTGCTATGCCATCCAGCCCAGACGATTTTTTAGTATTAAGAGAAGAAAGAATACGCTTGATCTGTTTGACTTTAAAAATTATATCGGACATTTTATGAGAAACAGGGACAACTGTTGGAAGAGGAAGATTAATAGGAGGATCAAGCGTAGAATTAGCAGCAAATTGTTTGGCAAATAGTTCGGCTTTTCCTTTGGAGGTAGAGACAATTCCATCTTCAGAGATTGGGGGTGGAAAAGAATTTGTGCAAAAGTTCTGACTAATATTTTTGGCAAAGGACCAGAAAGCTTTACTGCCATTTGAGCAAGAGAGAATTTTCTCTTTTATTCGATTGTTAAAACGGTCTTTTGCTTCTGAGATGGTCCGATTATACTGATTTCTCGCTTCGATGTTAGCCTGTCGATTTTCGGGACTGGGGTTTTGAAGAAACTTTTTGTGGGCTTGAATTTTTAAAAGTATGGCTTTGTCACAGGATTTAGAAAACCACGGTTTGTGATTTGAAGTTATGGGGTTCTTTTTAGTGTGGGGAACATAGGTCTCAATGCCTAGTTGAATTGTTTCGGTAATTTGTTTACATATTTCGGAAGAAGGAAAACTAAAAGAGGGAGAAGGAAGAGGAAGAAGGAAAACTGACTCACCGCCCAGAACTCGAAACGTCCTGAGACTTCACGAGTCCTTTAAAGGGCAAGTGGGGCGGTACCGCCTCAGGCGAGGAAAGCTCCTCTACCACCTACTAACCACCTTGTTAGGTTAATATAGGAAAATTCACAGAAACATCACTTTTTTAGATTCAAGATTGCAGTTACGCCCCCTAGCGGCCATTTCAGAAACTTGAAAATAATATCCAGCTATTTCTCTTGACCACTTTTACCAAAAATATTTTTTCCCCAACGCTGTGCGATAAACATTTTCTGAGATACAGCCGGTGTCCTTCCTTATTTGGACACCCGGTACATAGGAAAACTTAATTATTAACTTTTCAAAATGGCAGTAGTACAAGTGTGAATAAATTATTTAAAAACACATCAAAATCTAATGAACCTAGTAACAGAAAAATTGAGAAAAAATCATTTTTCTCAACTAAATGTAAAGATCTGGTTTGATTTGATTTAGTTTAACCTTTTCGTAATTAAATGAAACCCTCTGACTTCTACATAGTCTAACTTTATTCTGCGTTAATGTGAGTTACAAAAAGTGTCAGTGTGTATTGGTGTCAATGCTGAGATATGCAATTACAACATTAAATAATTATAACATACTTTATGTTTACTGAATCGACACACGTGTGGTCTTTAATACTAATTATTAAATCTACAGGGTGTTCTATCTCTACATTACAAAAAAGGGAAATTTATAACAAAAAGCCCGGCGCAAAGGAGAGTAAAGTAATAAAAGAATATTTAACTTCATCAGAAGTTATTGCTGGTGATCCACAAAATGACCATTTATATAACAAACATGTTTAACCATACAAAAAATAACTTTTATATGTCATATTGTATAGTACCATTTTTTTAAAATGTTTACCAGGTTGTTAACGTATTTATTTTGTTTTATCTGTCATGAAATTGGTCTAATGTTTACGTTTTTCTATGTACCGGGTGTTCCACTAAGGGAGGTAGTCGGCTATATCTCAGAAACTACTAATAGTATAACTTTCGGGAAAAAATTTTTTAGATAAAAGCGACCAAGAGAAATTGCTGGAAATTATTTTCAAGTCTGTGGGATGGCCGCTAGGGGCGTAAGGGTAACGTCAAAACATAAAAATATACATTTCTTAAAAAAATATCAAATAAAGTGTGTCAATAAGTGGTACTATTTTAATCTTTAATGTTTTCTAAACAAAGAAGCTTCAGGTGTAATTTTTGTCAGTTCTAAAATAAAGTGGTGGGGGAAAGTTAAAGTTTAATTTATAAAAGTGCTAATAACTTCGGTTTGCTTTAACCGAATTTAGTGAACTTGGCCTCGTTTAGAAGAGCATTTTAAGCATTATTTTCAGGTCTATAAACTATTGCTACACTCATCTCACAAACGCCGCTAGAGGGCGTCAAGGTAAAAACTAACTTATTTTACGAAATTTTTTGAAAAATTTAAATACAATAATATATACTTTTTTACATATTTATATTGAGAAAAAAAATCCCAACAAAACGGCAAAAATCGCAATTTAATATATCTTTTCAAACCGAATATATTAGCTAAAATATAAATACATAGAGACGTAACGCATTTAACGACACAATGTTTTCTACTAGGCCGATTTCTTTAGGTAAAAATAAATCTAATGACATACTAAATAATTTTTACTTATTTCAACCCATTTAACGATATTAGACAACATTAGATAATAACCATCCTATAACTGTAATAATCCATAGAGCGTGGTCCTTATCAAGTTAGCTTTGAAAACAAAAGGATGCTGAAATGTCAAAAATCAAACAATTTTTATTTCAAAATATTATTTTTAGTGTTGTGCTATTGTGTTCTTTAAAAATGCCTTTGTTGCTTAAAGAAGCAGTTGATATTATTGCTATTTATTTTAAGTGTCTACAAAATGCGACAATAGCTGCAAGGCTGGGCAAGTTTTTAATTGCATCGATGGATCCAGCGCATTAAGCGCTAATTCATCAAACCGTTTTTAAACTACCGCTGGAGAGTCCTATGGATTTCATTAAAGCGTTATTATAAAATACTTGAGCAAAAAAATATAAATAAATACGGAAAAGAAACACAACAATCAGCTGAGCATTGACAGTTGCAGAACAAATAGCGAGCTTTTTTAAACATTTCGTTTTAATTTGTTCCATCAGAACTTCTCATGACGTCATTTGACGTTCAGCGCATAAATTCAGCGTACTTTTTACCGATGGAATAAAGAACTTGCCCGCTGTATGCATTGAGATAACCTCAGACTCGCCGGTAGACGCCGTAGAACTGAGGAAAATGTCATCAACATTTTAGCTTATGTAGAGTTTAATCATCAAGCAACAAAGGCAAAAGAACACAATAGCACAACACTAAAAATAATATTTTGAAATAAAAATTGTTGGATTTTTGATATTTCAGCATCCTTTTGTTTTCAAAGCTAACTTGATAAGGACCACGCTGGATGGATTATTACAGTTATAGGTTGGTAATTATCTAATGTTGTTTAATATCGTTATATGGGTTCAAATTAGTAATAATCATGCCGTATGTCATTAGATTTTGTAAAAATTTATAGATTTAATTTTTACCTAAAGAAATCGGCCTAGTAGAAAACATTGTGTCGTTAAATGCATTACGTCTCTATGTCGTATTTATATTTTTGCTAATATATTCGGTTTAAAAAGAGATAATAAATTGCGGTTTTCGCCGTTTTGTTGGGATTTTTTCTCCTTATAAATATGTAAAAAGGTATATATCATTGTATTTAAATTTTTCAAAAAATTTCGTAAAATAAGTTAGTTTTTACCTTGACGCCATCTAGCGGCGTTTGTGAGATAGGTGTGGCAATAGTTTATACACCTGAAAATAATGCTTAAAATGCTCTTCTAAACGAGACCAAGTTCACTAAATTCGGTTAAAGCAAACCGGAGTTATTAGCACTTTTCTAAATTAAACTTTAACTTTCCCCACCACTTTATTTTAGAACTGACAAAAATTACACCTGAAGCTTCTTTCTTTAGAAAATATTAAAGATTAAAATAGTACCATTTATTGATACACTTTATTTGATATTTTTTTGAGAAATGTATATTTTTATGTTTTGACGTTACCCTTACGCCCCCTAGCGGCCATCCCACAGACTTAAAAATTATTTTCAGCAATTTCTCTTGGTCGCTTTTATCAAAAAAAAAAAATCCCGAAAGTTATACTATTAGTAGTTTCTGAGATATAGCCGACTACCTCTCTTAGTGGAACACCCGGTACAAGGTGTACAACTAAGAAAGGAGGCCTGTATTTGACAGGGGGAAAAAATATTGTTAGTAAAAGTGGAGAAATAGCTGAAATTATTTCCAAGTTTCTGAAATGGCCGCTAAGGGTCGTAACTGCAATCTTGATCAAAAAAGTGATGCTTTGTGAATATTGCTATATTAACCCAACAAAAAAATACCTAATTTTTAAAAGTCGAGAATAATCTGACCCTTTTGTTTGAAAATTTTTGCTATATCTCTAAAAATAAAGGGTGGGGTATTTAAAGGTTTCCATAAAACACCCTGTATCTTGAAATGGCCGGCGATTTTAGCAAACTTGGGCTAGTTGAAAAGAGATATTCTTGGACTATAAATCTTAAAATATTTAAAGTTTTGTTAGTTTCACACGTCGCCGCAAGAGGGCTTTTTTCGACATTCCGACAGAAATGGTTAATTATCTCAAAAAAATTAAATGCATTGGTATAATTTTTTCTTTATGAAAAAGTAGCTAAATAAGGCCTAAACAAGCTCGCGAAAACCGCATCTCGATATCTTGTTCCTTACCTAATATTTAGACCAAAGAAAATTTTATACGTCAATATCTCAAAAACTATAAAAGCTACAAGAAATTTTATAAAACATAAATTGTGTATTATTACAAAACCTCTAATTTGGGTTAAATAATCTTTTTATGTAAATCCAGAACTTTACGAGTTATAATTAAAATAGCGAATTCTAGGGGTATACTTTAAAAAAATCCTGAAAATTCGATTTTTTGTTTATAACTGGTAAAGTATTGCATTTAGACGAAAAGATTTTATAACCTAAATTAAAGGTTTTATAAAAATACATAATTTATGTCATGTAATATTTCTTGTAGCTTATATAGTTTTTAAGATATTGACGAATAAAATTTTCTTTGGGCTAAATTTTAGGTCAGGAACAAGATATCGAGATACGGTTTTGGCGAGCTTGTTTAGTACTTTTTCATAAAAAAAAATTATACCAATGCATTTAATTTTTTTGAGAAAATTAACCATTTCTGTCGGAATGTCGAAAAAAAGCCCTCTAGCGGTGACGTGTGAAACTAACAAAGCTTTAAATATTTTAAGATTTATAGCCCAAGAATAGCTCTTTTCAATAAGCCCAAGTTTGTTAAAATCGGCTCAGCCGTTTCGAAGATACAGGGTGTATTTGACAGAAACCTTTAAATACCCCCCACCACTTTATTTTTAGAGATATAGCAAAAACTGTCAAACAAAAAGGGTCAGATTATCCTCGATTTTAAAGATCAGGTATTTTTTTGTTAGGTTAATATAGCAAAATTCACAGAAACATCACTTTTTTAGATTCAAGATTGCAGTTACGCCTAGCGGCCATTTCAGTAACTTGAAAATAATTTCCAGCTATTTCTCTTGACCGCTTTAACTAACAATATTTTTTCCCCAACGCTGTGCGATAAATATTTTCTGAGATACAGCCGGCCTCCTTTCTTAGTTGTACACCCTGTACATATATTAACTGTATTTAGATGTAGGATAATATATACGGCCGAGTGATGATCGCGTTGTTAAATCTTGCAATGGACTTAGCAATTGTTAAAAGTTAACAACGGTTTAGAATGTTGAACAAAACGTCATTGTCAGTGTTATTCAATGATTTTAGTAAGCAACCTGTCAAAATCTGACATTTTGTTAAACATTCTAAACCGTTGTTAACTTTTAACAATTGCTAAGTCCATTGCTAAATTTAAAAACGCGATCATCACTCGGCCATAAGTAGATGAAAACTTACTTGCCTTGTGGATCATTTAAAAATAATAATAAAAAATACACCAATGATAAATAAATAAAATAATAAAAAATAAATAAATGATAAATAAATAATAAAAAATAATATTAAATTACCTATTAAAAAAAAATACAACAAGAGCAAAATTTAAATAATCTGTTTAGATTTTTGATGGTTTTTTACGAATTTGGGGTTTTTTTTTTATTACAAAGACCTATTTTTTTTAAATAAATATAAAGTATGTAGTATCAGTAATAGGGTAATTTTATGTTAAAATAAAGAATAGAATAATATATAGAGTGCACCAAAAAAAAAAACAACTTACTTTGCATTATACCTTTAAAACCGTAACCGATAAAATAAAATTGAGCATGCCACTGAATTCTACATAAACTTCTAAAGAAACTTGCTTTTTACCTTGTTTTATCTTTACTAACAACCAAAATACAAATATGTGCTGAAATCATCAAAATTTAAAAAACATCCCGTACCACCGAGATGAATCAAGTTACCCGCCACATGTTTTTACCGTTGCAGTTGTTCTGAAACTTGTAGTTTTTCCAATACATCCAATACTGTAAAAATCCATTGAAAAGGCCCCACCCTGTACATAGCATTTGGGCAAGTGGATGATTGATAATTATAATTTTTTTGAGCAAGACCTAATAACCGCAATTCGTAAAATTGTATCGTACATACATAAGTATAAAAAAAAAAAAATGGGGAACGGGAAAACAAAAAAAAAATAATTTAAAATAAACCAACCCTAGTTCACAACCTGATTTCTGTCGATTTCCTTCATTTTATTGTTAATTTAGCTAAATTGATTTTAGTACAGAAATACTAAAGGGTTAGGATTTTAAAATTTCCCAAATTTTTTTTACAAAAATATGTTTTAATTTTAATTTTTTTTTTATCGGGATCTTTATTAGTTCCTATCATTAATTTTAAGTGGTTACATTTTAAATTAAATGTGGAGGGTAGAGGAAAGGAGAAATAATTTTTATGGCATGGGAAACGAAAAATGGGAAAGGTATGGTATGAAATTAGCAGTTGTTGACAAATTGAAGTAGTGATGTAAGAATACGTATCCAAATTTTCGTTGAACCCGGGAATATTAAACGGACCCGGGTATATTCCGAATCAGTCCGTAAATTTGAATACGTATTCGGTATCGAAACGGGAGCGGATGAATTCTTCCAACTGCGGTTTGATCGGCATCGACGGGGGCTGAAAAAGGGATCGGATCCGTAATTGTTATACGAGGTGGTTACGAGCTGTCTTATAAAGATTTTTCCATTTGTCCCGATGGCGCTCCCCTTTAAATTTAAAAGCACCTTGGGCATACGTAAATACTTATTTTTTTAAATAAATACTTTTTTTTTAATGCGAAAATAAGCGCAATTCGTCACTCCTCACGGAAACGTAAATGTTGCGCGAACTTTCTTTTATATGCTAGATAAAAAAAAAAAAAAAAAAAATAGAATCAACTTTATCCGCGTTATTTTTAATAAGACTTGACCTTCAAGCAAAAGGGGTTTTTTCCCTTTTTCAAGTTTAACGTAACCCTTTTTTAAAAAATTCAAAAACTTAAAAATTTAAAAAAATGCAGGGAAGGAAAAAGGTTACCTCAAAAAAATTATATTTTACATTTGACTTGCAGAGCTGTTGTTTTATATTCTTTGTTCCTATGTTGAAACGAATATTTGTTTATGTTGCCTTGCTATAACTAAATAAAATAATAAAATTAAGTATACGTTATATATTTTTAACCGTAAATATTATTTACCTCATCGCCGTTTAGTTTATTTTATATATTTTTTTAACAGAACAAACATTTTGATAGGCATAGCGAAAATAGAGAATTTTTTTTTTAACATAAAGCGGAATTTGAAGCAGCTGCGCCAACCCTGTTGATTACTTGAACTGTCTTTGAATTCGTATCCTTTCCTCTATTCGCCCGCCGCGACCGGTATCAGCTGGGCGACTTCGCGGTTGCCTATGTTATAAGGACTTTATGGATACGTATTCACATATTGAATCCGAATCTCTCTTGATTCCGAATACGTATAATCCGAATATCAGAAGGATACGGAAATTTACATCACTAAATTGAAGTTTGCCGAGTTAAGCCGGAGTCTCATCAGAGAAATAGAAGGGGGGAGAAAGCGCTTCGACCACTGCGCATCCAATTTTACGAGGACGGCATGTGAGCCGCCATGGTTGCTTCTACTTGTCAAATCAAAATTGACATTTGTTTTGTTTTCTTTGTTGTCCTCATGGAATAAAAAGGGTTGTCGTATAAACAAGAGTTTTTCGTAAATGTTTTGTTTACTTTTTGGAATAGATTTGGCTTAGTATCTTTCGTTTTATTTTAGTTAAGTGTTCCATTTATAATGCTTTTTAAATTTTGTTTAATGAACTATGTCTTGTTGCGTGAAAGGGTGTTCCAATTTAGAAGATATAGTACAGCAGAAGATATTATTTTCTTTGTAATCCCCCTTTTATATAGTGAAAATATTTTATTGGGTAATTAAAATAGTTTAATTGTAATTTTATAAGATAACCAACATTACAATAGTTTAGGTCTTTGATTTTTGCATACTTGCAGGCGCAACAAAATTCACGTAATATTTTAATTTTTGATTTCCAAAGAGGAAGTTTTGGTTAAAAAATGGTTGAGTATACTGCAAATAAACAATTGTCAGCTAGCAGATACGTTTAAAAAATTCCTGGATAGTGAACATATAGGACAAGGAAAATTTTAAGACAAAATGTTATACCATACCAATTATCACCAATTCCATGGCGAAAACCATACCAAAACTATTCAAGGGGAAAGAATAAGAAATAAGTTAACCAAGTTGATTTCATTTAATGGTCAATAAAACCTATTAATAAAATATCTTGTTTTTTTGTTAACCCAATAGTTTAAGCAAACTAACCTACCAGATTAAGTGTAAGAATGTCACTTTTCTATTCCTCAGAGGGAGAGTGTGAACTTGCCCATGATTGTGTCTATATAACTCCATTATTATGGTATCTTAGCATTTGGGAACCACATATTAATCATTCAAATTGTTCCCAGCAGCCTAAATATAAACTAATTATGAAATAATTTGTTCAATTAGAATGTGTGTGTGTGATCTACAGTATTTAAACATCGATAAAATTATCTTTAAAATTTTACAATACAATAAGATTAGTTTAACAGGAGACAGAAATTTATGTTTGCAATTTTACAATATTAATTGTCAAAAAAGAGTATCATAAGAAAGATATGGAATGGCAGGTGACCTGAGCATTGTTTAAAATGGTATAGGTAAAAAAAAACGAGTAAGTTAAGAGGTTATATCATCACAGTGCATATAAAAATTAATATACAGCATGTATTTTTTTTTTAAATATATGGGACCTTCCTTTTATAATTTTCATAGTAAGAAAAAAACTCACACTTATGATCGCCTGCTTAAGATGATATATGATTATATATATTGTTAAACAACCCTTTTATAAAATAAAGGTGTTTAATTGCGCCAACTACATGTATTATCCAGTGTCATTTCTTAAAGTAAATTTACTTTTTAATGCAAAAAAAAACATTTGACATGAAATACAGTGTATAAATAAAACACTTCTTTACTGATTATTTATTTTATTTAATAAAATGCTATTTGTCCATATTGCATGTTCTCGCTGGGAAATTCTTTAGGATGCCTTTTATATTGTATGCATTTTTTGCTATATATTCTCTTATTGTAACTTTCGGTCTGGTTGTTATTCAGAATTAGTTAACACTTTTTGTACACACCAAATTATGAAATACACCTTCGATAAGAGCACTTACATAAAAAAGTGTGAAATACTGTACACAAATTTTGAATAACAGAGGCCTTTATTTGACTTTTAAAAAATCCATTAAAAAGATATGTTTACTTTAGAGTTCTAAGGACAGCACTGCAGTTATTGAATAAAATTATTAAAGCTTCTTTGGGTAAACAAGTTGGTATTTCAATTTTAGCATTTCCATTTATCGTTTCTGCCAAGTCATCTGGATCTTCTTGCCCTTTTCATTAAAAAATTGTAATATATATTATATGCATATTTTTAACCTATTCTGCTTTCTTTATCCTTACTAAAAAAATTCAAAAACACATTATGTAGGATTTCAATATTCTGAGCTTTTTACCAAGAAAAAAATCTTCTAACCCATAAATATTTTTGAATTCACACAAATTATTCACCTGCATAGTATACTGTTTAATAATGGTACATGTTTTCATCTTAAAATTTTAATTTCATTCATAAAACGTAATATTATTCATCCATAACCATTTTAATTAAATTTTTGTTTACAAACAAGATTATGACATGACAAGCACAATTGATGACAAATGACAAGCGAAAGCAACCATGGCGGCGCCCTATACTTAGACTTTTCGCGCAGATTGAAGAGCTTTCTCCTCTTCTCTATTTTGATCATGCACTGATCACGAAAGTATTTGATTGGTCAGAACATGTGGCGCCACAATGTTCTGACCAATCAAAATACTTTCGGATGATCGGATCGTCGGAAATCGGATGCATGAGACTCCTGCTGGGCTGGGACTCTGTAAAAATATAAGGAAAGAGAATGTCAAAATAGGGATCACATGTTCTTGTTGCATTTAAAGGTAACTCATAAGTTTGTCACTGTTTTGAAAGAGATAGAGAAAAGGAATGTCAAAAAATTTGCTTACAGGATCGGGCCTCTGCTTTAGGAAATTAAGAAATATAACCTAAAAATTATGGTTGGGAGAGAAATAAGGATCACCATCTCTTAGGGCTGTTTGGCTCAAAAAGTGGCTTAAGAATAGCACTAAATAAAGAGGCCCTGGTGTAGCTAAGGGTATGCTATAACCACAACTAACCACAACTAACCAATGAGAACCAATGACCTTGACCGCAATATATAAAGTGAAGTTTAAAACAACGAGGTTATTTGCTTAATAAGGGTTCTTGGGAACACCAGCTTCATCTTAATTTAGTGCAATTTGAGAGCCATTTTTGTACAAGCGTCTAAATTCCGGCCGACCCCAAGGGTGGTAAACTTAACAAGGAGTGCTCGATTTTTACTATTTGTCCGCAGAATAGGTTTATTTGGAGTCAATTTCCTTTTAAATAAATTTAATTTTATAATTTTTGGGTTTAATATTAACTTTAAAAAATTTTTTTTCTTTGAACTGTAATGTATAATATTTTAAAAAATTAAGACTTTATATTACTTGTAAACAAAACAAACAGTGCAAAGGGGGTTACGTCACAAATAAAAATTACATTTAAATTGGTATGTGGCTTAAGGGATCGAGCACTCTTGTTAAGTTTATTACCCTTGGGCCGACCTAAAGGTAATAAACGTAACAAGGAGTGCTCGATCCCATTTAAGCCCATATAAACCATCTTTAAAAGTCAATTCGGTATTTGTGACGTAATATGTTTGCCTTTTTGTTTTGTTTACAAGTAATATAAAGTCTAATTTTTTAAAAATATTATACATTACAGTTCTAATAGTAAGTACATATCCAAAATAGTTTTTAAAAGTTGAATATTTAACAAAAATTAATAAAATAAATCTGCCTTCTGGGCAAAATGGGCAAACGGTGACGTCCAAACATAACCTATATCTGCGGACAAATAGTAAAATCGAGCACCTTGTTAAGTTTACTACCCCTTGGGGCTGACCCCGGTTCACCTAAAGGGTAAATTTAACAAGGAGTGCCGATTACTATTTGTCCGCAGAAAAGGTTATGTTTGGACGTCACCCGTTTGCCCATTTTGCCAAGAAGGCAGATTTATTTTATTAATTTTTGTTAAATATTCAACTTTTAAAAACTATTTTGGATATGTACTTACTATTAGAACTGTAATAATATTTTATAAAATTAAGACTTTATATTACCTGTAAACAAAACAAACAGGCAAACAGATTATGTCACAAATACCGAATTGACATTTAAATTGTTTATATAATGGGATCGGGACTCTTGTTAGGTTTATTACCCTTGGGTTGAACCCAAGGGTAATAAACCTAACAAGGAGTGCTCGATCCCATTTAAGCCCATATAGCAATTTAAATGTCAATTCGGTATTTGTGACGTAATCTGTTTGCCTGTTTGTTTTGTTTACAAGTAAAATAAAGTCTTAATTTTATAAAAATATTATACATTACAGTTCTAATAGTAAGTACATATCCAAAATAGTTTTTAAAAGTTGAATATTTAACAAAAATTAATAAAATAAATCTGCCTTCTGGGCAAAATGGGCAACCGGTGACGTCCAAACATAACCTATATCTGCGGACAAATAGTAAAAATCGAGCACTCCTTGTTAAGTTTACTACCCTTGGGTTCAACCGACCATATCTTGTCAGTAGTTGTAATACATGCTTTTTATAGAATTTAAGGTTATAAGCCGTTTGTAAACGTCCATGTGTCCTGTGTAATTAAAAAATAGTTATATCAAATTTAGGTTATTTTAAACCTTAACAATAAATTGCATGTTTTATTAGTCTTAGCAAGAAAAAAAGTACTTTGGACGGCGCGATTCGAATTTGGAACTTTATTGGCTCTCTATAAAAAAACTGTTTAAATTGGGCACCGTTTGCTAGAGTTATAAAATAAGGTCTTCTCGAATTGGGCACGTTATGGTCGACCCCAAGTCTCGTTATATAAATTATAAAGGAGCATATAAATAACACTTTTAAAGACATTATTAACTTTTACCATATTGAGTATTATTAAAATTTTGTTATAACTTGTACGTAGGGAAAATTTAGACAAATTTAAAAGTCCTCAGTTCCGGTGGGTCATGGTTAGTTCTGGTTAGTTAAAGCGGCTTTTTATTTTTCCCAATTATATTTTAGACGCATTTTCTGCGGTGCCCGATTCAAGGATTTATTTAAGTAAAGGGATAGTTAAATTATTAAAGCTTTACTTGGTGCCCAATATCGTTTTAAGATTAAAGAGAAAAAATTAGAAGAAAATCAGGAGAATTCTAAACATGACATTTTTTTATTAAGAAAATATAAAAAATACATTAAAATTGTTAATCTGCCAATAGGCATAGTGTCATAAAAGAATAAAACCTAAACAAACAGAGCAAATAAAAATTAACCATTTTTTTAATGATAAAATTAATTATTTCCGATTAAAAAACTTATGAAAAGAAAATACTCTCCCGCTATTATAGGCATGTGAGATAAGGTCGGTTGAAAACGGGGTCGGCCGGAATTTAGACGCTTGTCATTTTTGTAACATCGAGATGGTAATCCTTATCCCTCTACCATTCATACTAAAAATAGGTCTGTTTGTTATCCAGAAATTGTCGTTTGTTCTCGTCACTGTAAACTTAATTACTCCAACTCTCGAAGTAGTTAAGTTAGATGCATTTTTACTACAAGACTTATAGTTGTTTGTTTACAAACATAACCATAAAGCCTTTAATTTTTAAAATAAGTCTGAAACGCGTTTTGTATAAAAATGAAATACGGAACTTATTTACACTTAGTTCCACTTTTCAGCCTGTCCCACTCTGAACTTGATAACAAACAGACTTAATGAATAACTGTTGTCAAAAAACGCGCAGGTTTGTTACAGGTTTGTACTTAGTAGGTCTGTTTGTTATCCAGAAATATAGTACTCTATTTTACACTTTTTTAAAACCGTTTGTTATCGTCAGTGTAATTTAGGACTAGGCGTTTGGTATAAATTGTGCTGTAAACTAGTTCTCACTTAATTAACTCTCGAAGTAGTGAAGTTAAAAGCATGTTTAATGCAAGATTTAAATTTGTTTGTTTACAATCATACCATAAAGCCATTTATCATTTCTGAAATAAGTCAATACACGTTTTTTTTCAAAAATCAAATCAGATCTTATTTACACCTAGTTTTTAGTCCTACACTAACCTACTCTGTCCTACTCTAAACTTGATGACAAACAGAGAAGTTTTTAATTGCATCGATGGATCCAGCGCATTAAGGGCATTTATTCATCAAACCGTTTTTAAACTACCACTGGAGAGTCCGATGGATTCCATTAAAGCGTGTTTATAAAATACTTGAGCAAAAAAATATAAATAAAACGGAAGAGAAACACAACAATCCGCTAAGAATTGACAATTTCAGAACAAACAGCGAGCTTTTTTAAACATTTCGTTTTAATTTGTTCCATCAGAACTACTCATGAGGTCATTTGACGTTCAGCGCATAAATTCAGCCTACTTTTTATCGATGGAATAAAGAACTTGCCCAGACCCAAGGGTAGTAAAGGTTTATTACCCTTGGCCCAAGGGTAGTAAACTTAACAAGGAGTGCTCGATTTTTACTATTTGTCCGCAGATATAGGTTGCGTTTGGACGTCACCTCGTTTGCCCATTTTGCCAGAAGGCGATTTATTTTATTAATTTTTGTTAAATATTCAACTTTTAAAAACTATTTTGGATATGTATTACTATTAGAACTGTAATAAATAATATTTTTAAAAAATTAAGACTTTATATTACTTGTAAACAAAACAAAAAAACAGATTACGTCACAAATACCGAATTGGACATTTCTAAATTGGTTTATATGGGCTTAAATGGGATCGAGCACTCCTTGTTAGGTTTATTACCCTTGCCCTTGGCCCAGACCTAGTGCATGGAGACTATGGATTGTAGAGGTAAGGACTACCCTCTCTTATGGCTGTTTTGCTTAAAAAGTGGCCCCAGAATAGCAACAAATAGGAGGCGCTGGTATAACTGTAGCGAAGTGAACCAATGAGAACCAATGACCTTGACAGCAATTTATAACATAAAGTTTACAACAACGACGTTATTGGTTTCGAACGGTTCTTGGGAACACCATGCCATCTTAATTTAGTGCAAATTGAGGGCCATTTTAAAAACACAGAGATGTTGATCCTGGTCCTTAGAATCCATGATAGAGACTAAAGATAGGGAGGACCATCTCTGTGTTTCAAAAAATGACCCTTTAATTGCAGTAAATTAAGATAGCGTTGTGTTTCAGAAGATCGTTTTTCAACTTTAATTTATATATTGCAGTCTAACGACTATATACGAAATAACTGCTCAGTTCCATTTAACGTAGTAATGTAGGAGAAGTGGGCAGCGGCTGTGACGTCACCACCGGGGCTAATTAATGCTGGGCGACGTTTATCGATGTTTTGTTACCGATGTTCGATGTTTTTAACATCGATGTTAGATGACACTTTCATCGATGTAGACATCGATGTTAACCTTTTAATGTTTAATATTAGAAAAAAGTTTTAAACCTAATTTTTTTAGCTCCAAAAATAAAATAATAATTTTTTGAGTGATGAGAGATCGACATCGATGTTTTTTTATCGATATCCCAGCACTAACCAGCACCGGTGGTGACGTCAGAGCGAGTTTGACCTTGGCAGACAAATTCGGCAAACTGAGCAGTCCTTTAGTTATTAGTATATAGTTGTTGATTGCAGTCAAGTTCACACCATACCATTCGCTACACCAGCGGCTCTTTATTTAATGCTATTCTGGGGCCACTTTTTGAGCAAAACAGCCATAAGAGATGTTCCTTACCTCTACCATTCATATTCTAATGGTAGTTGTATTCCCCCAAGGGTATTCCCCCTTTATATTTAAATCCTTTTGTATTTTGTGATAGTGATGGGCATAATCGGATTATTTTAAAAATATAATTATTGAATTATGAATGATTTCAATAATTGGATTAATTGATAATTCGAATTATATAATTGTTTTATTTTTTAATCGTTTGAATTTCAAATTCTTAATTTCTGAATGAATATGTAACTCGATTCCGATGTAACTAAACACAAACACTAAATATTATAAACAGTTTGTCATAAAAGTCCGGGATCTCCTTAATAATTCGTCAAAGGGGATTTTCGACTTTTTTGACACTGTATAATATATTATTATTATTATTATTATTATTATTATTATTATTATTATTATTATTATTATTATTATTATTTTTTAGTAAGTAAATTTTCCATTTGCCATAATTTTTTATGGTAATTTTTTGCTTACCGGGCCCACGACCGATTTTATTGAAATTTTGTATACCGGGGATTTTTGGAACGCTGATCACGAATCTGATCAAATTTTTTCGTACTCTGTTGGTTTTTAAGTTATAACGCCCCACTCGAACCTAACCTAACCTAAAATTCCTCCTTAAAACTGATTACACCAAAATGGAAGATTTTATCGAAATACATTATTATTTTATAAGATAAATTTAATATCACCTATTTAACAAATATTTTTAATAAAAAAGCACAACAAGCACTTCCCAAAAATATTATTTTTACTTTATAAATGTCAACAAAACCTGAGATTTTAGACTGTTTTATGTTGGTACCAGGGACCCGCGAAACAATTGAATGGCCTACTTTATAAATTTGAATTATTTTTATTTTTCACGATTTAAATTTAAAAATTAAGCGCATTAAATTGTTTCGCGGGTCCCTGGTGTACCAACATAAAATTGTCTAAAATTCCTAGACACTTTTGTTGACATTTATAAAAGTAAAAATATTATTTTTTGGAAAGCGCTTGTTGACCTTTTTCTATTAAAAATAATTGTTAAATTAAGGTAAAATTAAATTTATCGTATAAAATAATAAGTATATTACCAGAAAATCTTCCATTTTGGGTGTAATCAGTTTTAAGGACGAATTTTAGGAGTTTGTGCAGATGTGAGGATTGGTTCGAGTAGGGGTGTTATAACTCAAAAACTAGCAGAGTCCGACAAAATATGACCCCAAAAGCCTATATCTTATTCGTTATTACATGTTTTTTTTTTCGCGACGCGTAATCAGTTCTGTGGGATCAGGTTATTTTTCGTAATTCATATTAAATCTGAATAATCGCATGATAGCGATTATTTCAATAATCGGATTATCGATTATTTTTAATTCGAATTATCCCATCACTATTTTGTGATTTAAATTTTTCTTAACCAATCTTTTTCTAAAGTATAGTTTTCGTTTCCTTTAGTTTTAATCAAGTTTTAATTTGAACACCTCAATTAAATTATTGATTTATTTTTGTCTTTTATATTTTATAAATTGCTGATATTATATGTTTTTAACTTATTACTTTAACCGGACTTGTATAGAAATAAAATGAAAAATAAAATGTTTTTCAAAGAATTATTAGGAGTTTTAATTACCTGCAAGCGACGTTTAAAAACATTTTCCAGTATACCAGGCCCAAAATCGTTACCCGTAGTTGGGACGTTGTACAAGTATTTTCCAATTATTGGTAAGTAGTTTTTTCATAACTAGGCCACATCACCTTTTTGTACCCTATTTTATAGGCTCTGCTAATTTAATATATTTTATTAAAAATTTGATGACAAACACTTTTTTTGTAATAATAAAAACCTAAAAATTTTACTTAAGAAAAAAAATACAATTTTGGCCTAATAAACCAATTTGTTGTTTTTAACACTTAAAAATAATTTTTAGGCCCATTTTAAATTTGTATGTTTTAGACTTTCACCAACAATGGACTAAACTTTAGAGATATACCTCATAAAAAAATACAAATATTTTTGCTTTTAACAATGATATTGAAATAATTTTAGATCTAAGATAAATTACAAATTCACCATTTAAAAATTTTTGCAAAAAAAATCCAAAAAAATTATTATTATTTTTTAAAGGATTTTCAAAAATTGTCAGTGATTTTGATACAGTTTTTTTGGTACGCCGGCAACCAATATGTGTCCCTTCAAAATTTAAATCCCGAAAAATAAAAAAAATTTTAAAATTTTTAAAAAAGGCCATTTAATTTTTTTTGGGGTTGGGTCCAAAAAAAATCTCAAACACTAAAATTTTGTTGACATTTTTGAGAAAAATAATATTTTTTTTGTTCTTTTTTTTTAAAAATATTTGTTAAAAAAAGGTGAAATTAAATTTATCTTTTAAAATAATAAGTGTATTTCCAAAAATTTTTTATTTTTGTAGTTAGTTTTAAGAAGGGGAAATTTTAAAAAAATTTTCAGTTTTGGGTTATGTCCGAGTGGGGCGTTATAATCAAAAACAAAAATGTCCGACAAAATTTGATTTCAGATTCGTGATCAGCGCCCCAAAAACCCCTATAAAAATTTCAAAAAAACTGGGCCCTTTTAAAAAAATTCCCTAATTTTTTGGGCCCAAAAAATTTAGAACTTCACCACAAGGGATTAAAAAATTTAGAGAATAGGGACCAGTTATGGGGAAGAAAACCCCTGAAAATTTTTCTTTTAAAAACCAGTGATATTGAAATAATGTTTAGATCAAGGAAAATATCCACAAAGGGGTTTTTAGCATTGAAAAAAATTTAAATTGATCGCCCAATGTTAAATTGGGGTTTTTACCAACGGGTATTTTTATAAAGGCTCTTCAAAAAATTTTTCGGTTGGATTTGCATGGGGGAAAAACAGTCAGTAATTTTAATTGGGGATGCCTGAAATAAAAAATAAGTTTTTTTTTGAGGAAAATTGGGCCATACTGACATCTGTTAAACTGGTGTACAGGGTGTTCAGTATTTGTTTGTTTTCATATACCAGCTCCCTTATAGTCCCTGTGCCAGCTTAAAATTTGGTCAATTATTTCTTCCCAAGCGAAAATTGGTAGAATGCGTCAGAGGGTTGTATTATAAAGCTTTGTGAACGTCAGCTGCGATTTCGTTGGGACAATGAGCCGTAGCCTTTTTAATAATGACAATGCAGTGATTTAAAAATGACAACGTTAATTTAGAACTAACTGGTATTTTTATTGTTGTTTATAAATATGAGGTGATAATAAAGTAACAATTTTTTAAAATATATTACAGTGTAACCAAAAAATTTAAGGTTTTTAGGATGGACGTAGATTTGCATGCTCTTTAATAAATTTCAATAAATTTATCCAAAATAATTAGGGAAGCCAATGATTGACCCCATTAAAAATTACATCGGATTTCCTATATTCCGACCAACGATTCACCACTCGGCATATTCATTCATTTTCTTCCAACTAAAAACTTGTTAAATTGTAGCTAACCCAATATCTTAAAGAAAGAAAAACAATTAGCTGATTAGAACATGGTGCATTTTACGTTAACTGCTGTAATTAGTCACCTAATGCATTTAAATAGGTGATAGATGCTCCCGCCTAACTCCTGCGCTATAACTTTTCAAGTATCAGCTAACGGTTTTTGCACCGAGATAGCCAGCAGACATATAATTATATTTATCCATAGTTGCATATAAGCTATCACCACTAAATTTTCTAGTTGAGAGAAAATCACTAAAAGCATTTTGTTTTCATGATAGATCGACCACCTGACGTACAAAGCATTATGTTATAGTTAGCTAATTGTTTTTCTTTCTTTAAGATATGGGGTTAGCTACAATTCAACTAATTTTTAGTTGGAAGGAAATGAGTGAATATGTCGGGTGGTGCATCGTCGGGCGAGATATAGGAAATCCCGTGTAATTTTTAAAGGTGTCAATTATTGGCTTCCCTAATTATTTTTGACGTAATTGTCTGAAAGGCCTCCTTCTGACCAAATTTATACGGGGGTTTTTGGGATGTAGAATTAACAAAAATATTTTGGCAACGTTTCGTTTTCGATATATTCATCATCAAAGTTAAAAATCAAACTAACCTTATTTCTTCTTTGTCAAAATACTTGATTTTTACAAATGTGGCACAATATTTTATAAAACACTTTTAAAACCTTGTCTTTTATTTATTTTACACATTTTGTCCATTAAATTGCAAAGCTTCACTTACAAGCGGGGCGGTCATGTTTGCTAAATAATTCCCTGGTGTATACATGGTTGCGGCCACGTTGCGGCTTGTGAAAGTGAAGGTTTGCAATTAAATGGAAAAAAGGAGTAAAATAAATATAACCACAAGTTTTTAAAAGATGTTTGTGAAATATTGTGTGCCAATTTAGTGTAAAAATCAAGAATTCTGTGCAAAAATAGGGAGAAATAGTGTAAATAAGGTTAGTTTGATTTTCAACTTTGTTGATCAATATCTTAAAAACGAAACGTTGCCAAAAAAAATATTTTTTTAGATTCGTAAACAGCGCCTCAAAAACCCCCTTATACCAAATTTGGTCAAAATTGGAGAGGAGGCAACTTTCGAGACAATTGCCTTTTTAACAAAAATTCTTTTAAAGTTTATTGAAGAGCATGCAAATCTATGTCCATGGTTAAAATTTAAATTTTTTGGTTACCCCGTAACATATATTTTAAAAATTGTTACTTTATTGTAAATACCAGTTAAATGAACAACAATAAAAATACCACTTAAATGTGGATTAACGTTGTCATTTTAAAATTAGTGCTTTGTCATTATTAAAAAGGCTACCGCGGCTCATTGTCCCAACCGAACCGCAGCTGACGTTCACAGAGCTTTATAAAACAACCCTCTGATGCATTGTTCCAATTTTCGCTTGGGAGGAAATTGGTCATGTAAATCTGTTACTGGCTCCTGGACCATTATTAAAAAAGATAGAAAGATGGAATTTGTGGCTTACTCTTTTTTTTTTTGTAAATCTTTCATTACCGTAAATGAAATTTTTATATCACCCTCAGATTCCTACATACATACATATGATTTTGAAGATTTATAGAGTTTTTTTGTAGAATTCAGTGGTGCAGTAGTTTTTTTTCTAAAAAGTTTGGTTTTTGAGTAAGATCCCAAACTTGTGCTTTTTTCTCTTTTTAACAGCTTTTAAAAATATGTAATGATCCATATTTATTTCTTTTAAAAAGGGTTAATTTTGACATTTTTCGTAAAATGAATCATTTTTCGTATAGAAGGCTATGCTGGATAGCCATGGCAAAAACAAAATACTATAAATGCGCCATTATTGATTGTCAAATATTACTGGTATTTATTTGTTTGATTTTCTGTTAGTTTACTTTTTTATTTCTGTAAAAAGTTGTTCAACATGGTACAAAATAATATCCATAAAAATTATGAAAAACACGATATGTATGTTTGTTTTATCCAAGCTAATGAAGACGCAGCCTCCGAGGTTTATTTTAATAGGTAAGTTTTAATAGTATATTATATACTTAGGTTAAGAAGTGGCCTTTTCAAAACAGGAATGTAATAGGAATTTTTTTACTAACACTGAGATGTTACAGTATTTGATTTGAATAAATTTTGATATTGGTAATATTTTACTCATTTTCAAATATAACTTTTTATTAGAGGAATGGTGTAAAATTTACACATTTTTCTGGTCAATATTAAAAATAAATATATTGATAGGTAACATTAATATTCATAATAAAAGTAAAAAAGGTTTAGTTATTATTGTTATCTATTATTAGCTTTTTATTACATTTTTAAATATTTCGTAGATACCTATCCAGGACGACAGACAGAAGAAATGACAAAGGCAAGAATCTTGATAAAAGAATATTGCAAAAAATAAAAGCCAATTTCCTCGAACACGGATCTTTTAAAAAGGCCTAATTTTTACAACAAAGAAAATAAAGAAAAAGATAAAATAAATGTTTTGTGTCACGATACAACCATCCATATCATGCAGAAAAATGTATGATGAAGTTGAGGTTAAAAAATCAAGAACGCAGTTAATACTAAAAAAACATAAATTTAAACCATACAAATACCATCTTATTCATTATTAACATCCTAGTGATGCGGAATATAGGATAGTTTTTTGCAACTAGTACCTATACATGTTGCAGGAAAACGCAAATTTTAAAAGAAAGGTGCTGTAGTTTGACAAGGCTTAGATTAGATTAGATTATTTGAGCGGAGATGGCGAAAAATGACCTCCACCACTGCAACCTTACCAGATTTATTGTGGTTTCTCCTATCGTTCTTTAGAGTACCTTGACCAAGCCCGTCTTCTTAACTAGACTCCAGAGTCTCGACACTGGCCACTCCATATAACTTGTCGGTTTTGGCTTCTCCTTCCCAAGCCTAGTAAACCTAAGCCTGCATAGTGCTTCGCAATGGCACCACACATGTAGGGCTGTTTCTTCAGCCTCCTGGCAGAACCTACACAGGCTATCCTCCACCAGGTTTATTCTTTCCAGGTGCTTGTTGAGTTTACAATGACCTGTTAGTTGACCTACCGTTATCCTTACGACCTTACGGCTGTGGCTCAGTAGGTCCGATGTAAACTTGGCCGAGCAGGTCTTAATGAACTGCTTTGCCTGTCGTTGTCCCGGTGTTTGTACCCACCAGCTTTGAAACTGTCTGTCTACCCAACTCTTAATAGATGCTTTGAAGAGACCGCAGATTGGCTCCGGGCCTATCATTTCCGCGGCTGATCCTCTTTTGGCTAGGTCGTCGGCCTCTTCGTTACCTGGATGGCCCTCGTGGCCTGGTACCCAGGCTACCGTAAGTTTGTTTTCCAAGCCGATTTTTTCCAGGGCCTGTATACAGTCCCCGACTAGTTTGGAAGTAACTTTTGGGGAACTGATGGCCTTCAAGGCCGCTTGGCTATCTGAGTAAATGACGATATTTTTTCCTTTACTCCCTTTTTCTTTAATCCTCACGGCACAATGCACTATTGCTGCGATTTCCGCTTGGAAAACCGTGGCGTGCTGACCGAGACTTAAGATTACCTTTTCTCTAGGCTTATCTCCATAGATGCCAGCTCCTACACCCTTGTTGGTCTTGGAGCCATCTGTATACCAGATATGATCGGCTTTGATTGGAGGGCCTTCCTTCCAGTCCTCCCTATCTGGTATGACAATACGAAAGTGTCTATTGAAGATGAAACGAGGGGTTGTCCTGTCTGAGGGCATCTCAAACAATGAGCTGACCTCTTGGTCCTCCTCTATTTCCCATCTTGGAGTCCTTCGGTGTTCTATAATTGGACTTTGACCTCCTTGAGCCTATAGAGTACCGCCTTTACTTGCCCCTGTATGTAGATGTGGAGTGGCGGCAGGTTTAGCAGCACTTCCAGGGCTGCGGTTGGAGTTGTTCTCATAGCCCCCGTGATGCATACGCATGCTAGCCTTTGCACACTTTGAAGTTGTCTGATTGCTATGGTCTGTGAGACTCTTGCCCCCAGGCAACTGAACCATAGGTTATCATGGGTCTTATTACCATTTTATACAACCACATGTTCATCTTTGGGTTAAGTCCCCAGCTTTTTCCACAAAGTCTGCGACATCTCCCGAGGGCAATTTTTGCCTTCTGAACAAGTTTGTTGAGGTGTGGTCCCCAGTTCATCTTTTGGTCAAAAATGACTCCTAGATACTTAACCTCTTTTGAGAAGGGGATTTCCACTCCATTGAGCTTTGGACATCTGAGTGCCCTTAGTGCTCTTTTCTTTGTGAAGGGAACAATAACGGTCTTTTGTGGATTAACCGAATACCTTCCTCCCTGCACCATTCGTCTACGATGTTCAGTGCGTTTTGCGTCCTTTCTGAAACAAAGTCTAAGTGCTTACCTCTAACTACGATGGCTATGTCGTCTGCGTAGCCGAGGCAGTGAAACCTCTCTTTGGCCATTTTTGCCAGAAGGTCGTCGACTAGGATCGCCCAGTATAATGGTGATAGCACACCTCCTTGTGGGCAGCCCCTCCCCACCTCAGCTTCTAAGGTGTCCTCGCCCAAGGTGGATCTAATGACCCTGTTTCTTAGGCTGGCCTCCATCCAGTAGCATATGGTTTGTGGGATGTTCCTTCGTGTAAGAGCCTTTATTAACGATCCTGTTGGAACGTTGTTGAACGCTCCCTCTATGTCTAGAAATGTGCCAAGCGCTATCTCTTTGTCATCGATTGACTTTGTCAGGAGTCTGCTCAGATCGTCCAGAGCGGAGTCCGCAGACTTTCCTGATTGATAGGCATACTGGCGGTCACTTAAAGGGTATAGTGATAGTATGTTATCCCTTATGTATCTATCCACAATTTTTTCCAATGTTTTGAGCAGGAACGAGGATAGACTTATAGGTCTATATGACTTAGGCGTTTGGTCTGAAATTCTGCCTATCTTTGGCAGGTAGACTACTGTAGCCTTTTGCCATATTTTTGGTATGTAGCCCCATGCTCTGAAAATTTTGCAGAGATGCGGCAGTAATATGGCCATGCCTTTTTGGAGCAGTACCGGGTAGATTTGACAAGGCTTATTTTACCAGTTCTGGTATCTTAAATAATTCAAGATACTTGTCCCAAAGAAACCAATATGCATGTCATGCTTTTTTTCTGGCATTAAAATTAAGTATTTTAACAATGAAAGAATGTTAAGCGAAAATAGATAGATATAATGCTAAATGCACTAATAAAAATATTGGAGGATGTTCCTTTGGCTGATTTAAATAATATATATTACTAGCAAGATGGCGCTCCGAGACACAATTCTCAAATAGTAAGAGAATATTTAGAAAACACATTTCCCGAAAAATGGATTGGTACCAATGGACCTGTCACGTGGCCCCCCAGATCATCCGACCTTTCTGCCTTGGATTTTTTTTATGGGGGTATATGACGAATCAGTTATGTAAGAGATAATACCACAACATTGATCAACATTGAGAAGCTACCGATCAAGCGTTTAGGCTTTTGCAGAGTAAGCCAATTACTTTATTAAAGTGTTTGGAACACAATAGAGCCCAATTCTAGCATTTTTTTGAATTTAATAAAATAAAAAAGAATTAAAATATTATTTTGTTTTATTTTAAGTTAGTTATGTAATAATAGAGTTATGTAATAAAAAAGTTTTATAATAAAAATATGTTATTAATTTTGGTTTTTACTTACAAAAAACAAAAATGTTAAAATTATCGCTTTTTAACATAAATAAATATGGACTATTATATATTTTTGAGAAGTGTCCCATCTAAAAAAATACAAGTTTGGGACGTAACTCAAAAACTAAACTTTTTAGAAAAAAAAACTAACTACGCCATTGAATTCTACATAAAAACTCTAAGTATAAGAATTTGTTTTCATCTTATTGATTAGTTACAAAATAATGGAGATTTAGGGGAGCGTCAAAAATGACAAATCGCCCTCTATGTCAGAAACTGAAAGGGCCATAAAAATTTTTGTTTACGGCAATGAAAGGTCAATAAAAAAATAGGACAGAAAGCCACAAACTCCATCTTTCTATCTTTTATAATAAGGGAGCTGGTAAAAATACCTTTATTATTATTACTTCTACTATTTACTGTTAAAATAAAAGATTATGTGCCTAAAGCTGTGGGTCATTGATTAAATGCTTCTTACCAGTGCAATAAGAATTTCGGTTTTTTACCTTAAAAAAAAAAATGTTGACCATAAGGGCCCTTATAAAAAAGAATTACTTTGGTATTTGTGCAGTGAAAAAAGTTGCTTTAAAAAAATATCCCACCAAGGTTGCCAGACGTACGAGGTTCCTTGTACAAATACGAGATTTGTGGTTTTCCGTATGAGGTAAGAGGACACTATCAACCTCGTACAATTATGTATGAGATTTTAATAATATGGCCATACGAACATTTTGCATCACCATAATAGTAAAAACTAGTGCCATCTATCAGACCTTGTAGGAACTTCTTACACCAAAAATGTCATTGCCGCAATTTTACGATGATTGTCTATGGTATAACTATTCCATCACCCGGAAACCCCCGACTAATAAAACATTTCCTTCTTCGCATTAGTAATCTTTGTCGCACATAGCGCAAATTTCTATTTTGCTTTCTCTGTTCCTTACGTGTTGCATTCGTTGCATGCCGACCATGTTTAGTTTTACTAACTTAGTACGTGTAGTTGTCCTAAATCCAGTAGTTCAATATGCCTTAATTTTAGTTTGAGCACGTTTTCGATGCATAATAAAATAAATGTACGAGGTTTGAAAGTCAAATTACGAGATTTTTATCTGCATTTATACGAGGGATTTTTATTTACGGTTGGCAACCCTGTATCCCTCCAAAAACACTTATGTTAAATAAGGCCTAATTTCCTATTCCGAATTTCGGTCTCTTAAAGTACTAACATGTAAATCTGACCAAGTTCTGTCCACAATTTTATTCTAAATAAATTACATACTCAGCACACCCTTCTTGTCTCTGGGATACCTAACTAATACATAACCTATTATGTGTGGTGAACTTTTAATTCATTCAGTTTTGTATCCCACAGAGAAGAAGGGTGTGTTGGGTATGTAATTTATTTATAATAAAATTGTGGACATAACTTAATCCAATTTTAGGTCTCAGTACTTTAAGATGCCGCGATTTTTGGATAGTAATTTGACTCTTATTTTACATAAGTGTTTTTCGTGGGATCTCTTTTTTTTTCTAGTTCAATGAGTAGAATAGAATCCTGCCTGTATTTTAAATTCTAGGACAATTATGACCTTGGAAACTTAGGTTTATTCAGATTGCAAACTTCAAAAGTACTCCCTTAATAAACGATATTATCGCCCCTGTTTCAGGGCGTTCCGAGTAAAAATATGCATTTTCAAAGTGTTTTCTTCACTTGTGTCTTAAAACCTACCTACATACCATTTCTACTCCCTCGAGAAGTGCCCCCTCATTTGATGGGTAGATGAATGAGTGACTCACTAGTCAAACGGGCGATTTTCAAAATCGAATATCTCAGAAACCGCTTGACACCCTTCTTCATTTTTTCACAAGTACTTATAATAATTATGTGAATTTACATACCAAATCTTATGCCCTTATGTTGAACGAAAGTAAATTTATGATAGGAAGGAAACGCTCTGAAATGTTTTGTTTAATATATACACTGCGTGCGTCAGGTCGATACTTGGCGCACTACCGTGCTCCTCGTTGTTTATTGAATAGTATCTTTAAAATTAACGTCTGAAAAATAATTTTAAAGTTAATAATTTTCTTAAGTCCGTTCAAATGATCCTTATCTAATTATTTTTACCTTCTTATTTAACCACTATATACAGGGTCCTACAGCTCACCTCCCCTCTTATGCAGCTCATTTATTATTAAATGTACAATTTTCATATTTTGCAGACGTTACCTTTAACCTATGGTGCATTTCAGAAAAATAGTTTTGGTTATACAGGGTGTCAAAGAAGTGTGACGTCACGATAGTGCATTTTTTTAAATGGAAGGCTCTGTGTTTTTTTGAATATTTAGGTACCTCTTGTAGTAATCTATCTTTTTCTAAAATTTTGTCAACATTGATTCAGTTATTTCAGAGAAAAAAAAAATATTAAAAAAACTGCTTTGCACCACCGAATTTAAAAATGGATAAAATACCAATAATGATTGATTAATAGAATTAGAGGAGGGACTTATTAAGCAACGTAATATTAGTCACTCAGGTCATGTTTGGTTAATTCGAACTATACAGGGTGTCCAAAATTTAGTGTCAAACTCTTCAAATTTTAAAGCACTTTATTTTTGTTATTTTAAATATGAGCCCCTGTATATTTTAGGTCGTTAAATGTAGAATTAAAAAATAAACATTTTTCTAAATATAACCCAATGGAAATTTTTAACACATTAAAAGTTATTCGTTGAAAACTCATTTTGGCATCTATTTTAATAGTAATATCATTGAATAAAAATGGTAGGTGGCTATGAAAAACAATTTATTGACATTAGAGTTTCCTAATAACGTTAATTATTAGCTAGAAATCCGTTAAAGTTACATAAATGTTAGCCAAAAGGTATTACAAATTAAAAATTAGGTTTATTTAACATTTAAAAGTATTTCTTAAATTAATAATTTATTTGAATTTTTATAATACGACAAAATAAGATTCTGTAAGTTAAATAAACTCCAATGACAATAAATTGTTTTTCATAGCAACCTATCATTTTTATTTAATGGTATTACTATTGAAATAGATGCCAAAATGAGTTTTCAACGAATAACTTTTAATGTGTTAGGAATTTCGATAGGGTTATATTAAGAAAAATGTTTGTTTTTCAAGTCTACATCTAACGACCTAAAAATTACAGGGGCTCATATTTAAAATAAGAAAAATAAAGTGCTTTAAAATTTGAAGAGTTTGACACTAAATTTTGGACACCCTGTACAGTTAGAATTAACCAAACATGACCTAAGCGACTGATACTACGTTACTTAATAGGTTTCTTGTTTAATTCTATTTATCAAGCACTATTGCTATTTTTATTACCTTTTAAATTCAGTGTGCAAAACAGTTTCTTTTTATATATTTTTTTTCTCTGAAATTACTTAACCGATGTTGACAAAATTTTAGAGAAAGATAGATGACCACAAGAGGTAGCTAAATATACAAAAAAATACAGAGCATTCAATCTAAAAAAATGCACCATCGTGACGTCACACTTTTTTGTGACACCCTGTGTAACCAAAATTATTTTCCTGAAATGCACCGTGGGTTAAACAAGGAAGTTTACTTCCTTGGGGTTAAAGGTAACGTCTGCAAAATATGAAAATTTTACATTAAATAATAAATAAGCTACTTAAAACGGGAGGTGAGCTGCAGGACTTTGTATACTAAGTCACCTGTATGAAATAATAAAAGTATTGATTATATATGTAATTGAAACAACATTCATTGATGTTTCTGGGTGAGTGCCAGTCGTCAATTTTGTTTGTCTCAAATAACAAGAAAATATGAAATTAAAATTTTAAACTTAATTTGGCCCAAACATTGTTTGGGTAAATCTAGAGATTCTTTCAGATTGTCTAAATTATGGGCGATATGGGCGTACAGCAACTAGGTTTTACATGGGTCAAATATGAATCAAATTTGGGATAATTTGCCAATTTTGACAGATTGTGGAAGTCATTAGCATATGTTAATGGCAGGTTTTTTAAGGTGGTAAAAGTAACTCAAAAATGGCAATTAAAAAATTAATAAACCAAATTGAACTCAATTTAGCATAATAATTTGTTAAAACAATGTCTCAATTCTAAAGGATTGTGTGAGTCACTGACATAGGTTTACAAGTTTTTTTAGAGGGGACACAATTAAAAAAACCTAACGAAAAGTGTAATTTTTACTAAAACCAAAGATAATTGTAGTTTCACTATAGACACACAAATCAATGCTAAATTTTTGGTAATAAGTTGATAATAAGATGGACGCTCGCTTATTGCAGCAAGCGTCCATCGGGAGAAAATACATTCATACGCTGATATAAAAATGAACACTGTTGCCAAACCTCTAACAATGAAAACAGTGATTAGGAATTATTTCTGTGGGAAATAGGCCAAATTCGTTGTAATAAAGATATTTTTTTTTGCTGTATGTTACTAAAATTTTAATTATGTAAATTTTTACTTTGGAAAATTTAAATTTGATTAAAAAATATATGTGTAGTTGATAGGATACATGATGTTTAATATGATTTAATTTTTTTAAATTATATTTGTTATTTTATGACATTCACACTTAACAAGAAATACTGGAACTATACAATAAAAATTAATATTTATTTATTATTGCGAAATCGAACGATCCGATCGATTCTTTTCCACATTTTAACAATATATATTAATGACTAATTTTCTTAAGTTAAATACCTTTAATTTTTATTGGATGTCTTGCATTTCGTGTTGCTATTTCAGAGCTGTGTTTTTTCTGTAGTGGTAATAATACGACGTAAAATGTGCATTCTTACTAACGTTTTTAGGGTGCGTTTATGAAAATGTCTAAAAATATTTGTCAATAGTATAATTTCTTTTTACTTTTATTCACTGAACTGACCTTTAAAAAAGTGTTCATTCTTTTCATAACATTTGCTTGTCCATTTTCTTATGTTTAATTTTAAACAGACGGATATATAAAGACATATATACATCAAATGTAAAAATTTTCAAAATTAAAATTGTATTATTTAACAGCAAGAAAATGTTTTAATTATTATTATTATAAGTTTGGCATATTTCTCGTTAAAATAATTACTTACTGTTACCATTATTATAGCTTTGGCAACAGTGTTCGTTTATACATAAGCAAGTAAACCTATTTTCTCCTGATGGAAGCTCGCTCCAGCAAGCGAGCGTCCAAACTAATTACCAAAAACTTAGCATTGCTTTGTGGGTCTATAGTGAAACTACAATTGTCTTTGCTAAAACTCATTTTTTTTTATCTCTAGTAAACTTAAAAGATTGTTACTTTATGAACAAAAAATAATTCCTTTAAATTTAATATTTAATATGGAGGAGAAAAAAAGGAAGTATTATTTGTAAACACGAGTTAATCATGCTCTGACAACATAAGTAAGGTAGTAAAATTATTTGTGTTATTATAAATTATGATTTGCCCCAAACAATATTTATTTGAAAAATTTTTTTTTCGGACGAAACATACTATATGAAAAATGTAATTATTTACGCCTCAGCACCACAAGTAGTTGCCGATATGCTGTTATCGGCTGAATTAGGTTGGTTTCCTTTGTTTCTTAATTTTATATTGGAAGCGGAGTTCCGAGAATTGAATGTCTGTTTGCATATAGGAATTTAATAAAGCGCTGTTGTCACGTTTTATGTAGAAAATTTATTGATTAAATTTAGATTTATTTTATTTAGATTTAGAAAGAAAGATTGCCTACTTGTGGCTATAGAAAAATAGCATTCAGGGTGCAGAATGTGTTTCTAAAACACATACACCTCTAATTTGTATTCTATAGCAAATGTATTTATTATTTTTATAAGTACACTATGAACTTAAATATTCCACATGTAAAAATAACCCTTAAAGCCAAGAAATTATAAGAAACCAACAGAAAATTGTTATTATTTTTTATCAAAGTTAGCTTAAGTAAACATTATCACACTCAGGAAAAAATCCATTATAATAATAAACCATAAAATCTACAAATTGTATTTATCGTTAAGTTTATAACTGACCTTAATAGCCAGTTCTGATTTTTTTGTTTTAGGTTATTACTGTAACTATAGTTACCAATAATATAATAAAAACAATTTTTACTCATGGTCTTACTAAACTTAAAATATTCTTCAGGTTCCTAAATTAAAGACTTATACAGTCTCAGTCATTATGAGGATATGAGCCATATCAAATATCTTTATATTAATTGTTTGTTTCCAGTTATTATATACTTTTTAACATATAGAACGGAGTAAAATAGAAGTTGCGTCGGTAATTTTAAAACTGCATGTTTTGTAGTCATTGCAGAACCAATATTCATGAGTTTATCAAATATTCGGCTTAGGCCGCAGGTTGCGACAAAAGCTGAACAATGGGCGTCTGCCAAAAATGGCCCTTCGATCTGACAGCAAAGGTAACAAAAATCATCAGATTTACTTATGGTTTTGTAAAAATGTGTTTTTTTTTATTTTACGCCATTTCTAAAAATAAAAAAGGTTAAAAGGATTTAACAAGGAAAAGTGATTATTATAATTTTTTTAGAAAATTACGATTTTTATCGACCCTTGTATTGGATCAATATTTGATGCTTACGTACCATTCCAGTATTTATTAGATATATTGTATTGTATTTTTTAAGAAACTTTTAATAAAACTAAAATGATATAAGCAAATTCTTTAAAAAGGCAGTAATAAAAAAAATTATACATTTATTTTAGAAATGGCCCAGATTGGTTTAGAATACGTAAAATGTTCCAAAAGGGTTTAAGTGGTCCGCTGGCAGTGAAAAGGTTTTTGAAGGGATCTGATGACATAATTGGTGAATGGTTGGAAAGAGTAGAATGCATCAGAAAAAAACCCAATCACGATTTTTTACCAGAATTATCAAGGCTTTTTCTAGAATGTATGTACTACTTTTTTAAACTCAAATTTTGATTAGTCAACAAAAATATATTTTTATTATTTTTAATGTTACTTACAAAGTAATTGTTTAGTAACAGGATTTGCCACCTTAGACTTACGATTAAATAGTTTTACCAAAAGAAAAAAGAACCAATTAAAGAAAAACCCTTTCCCTATTTTAAAAAGGATAACCCAACTATGGGCGATTTGATACGCCAATGTATCGCAAACTAAAGAAATCTCAGTTGTATATGGAAGAGTAAGTATAACAAGACATATTTATAAAATTTAGGGAATAACATATCTTTTAAAAAATATCGTTGGCATGACATACCCATAAGATCATCTAGCTTCAGGGCGTTTGGGAAGCAGGTATCAAAAACATGACGCATCATCTAAAGCGGGTTTGTGGAAGTAATACCTACATTTATGAGGATTTCAGTAACATTTTGGTAAAAGGAATTATGAATTCCCATTCCCTTTGCCCTTTATTCTCTAATTCCAAAAGCTTAGCAGCTTTGACTCCTGCAAGTACTTTTACACCTCACCTTCTAAATGTATCTGAAAATAGACTAAATTGCTTTCAAAAACCTTAAGCACCTATACAACAATTTTGGAAACCTCTGGCAAAAAGTATATTTCTCCGAGTTGCAAGGCCAAACTAAATGGAAGCAACATACTTAAAAAAAGGTCGGTTCTATGGTTTTGGTGAAGACCGAAATTGTTTTAAACTAGCAGTTTGGACGTTAGTGTAGTTACGAAGCATCCAGAAAAAGACAATTACTCTCCTTGTAGACATTAGTGTAGTTACGAAGCACCCAGGAAAAGACAATTACTCTCCTTGTAAACATGAAAATGGTCGTACTACCGATTGATTAGCCAAGAATAATGAATTTTAAAGGCTTTAATAAATTGGTAAATGGAAATAGTTTTTGGTAGAGCTATTGTGTTTCTTTAAACATTCTTAAATGTATATTTTATTTCGTTTTGAAGGCTTGTGTTTTCCGAATGTTGCGTAAGCCTTTTTTAACTTATTTTCAAAACATATAAACTTGAAACTTGACAACATTGTCGGCCAAAATCAAAAAAGCATTTTTTTGATTTTGGCCGAAACGTCTTCAGCTTATTATGGGGTTTTCCAAAAATAATGTTAGTTAAAATTATAAAAATTACAGTTCCCTTATTTTTCTGAAAATAAAAGAGCTACCATAGAAGTACGATGAAAGAAATACAGTAGACTCGCGCTATCGTGAACTCAAAAAGTTTTGGACTAGTTCGCTTTATCGAAATGTTCACATTATGGAGATTATTAAAAAAAAATTCAAATCAAAGAAAAATTACGTTAACGCATCTGTTTATTTTGACTAAAAAGAGAGGCATTAGTTTGTGTGAACCTGTGGCATTTGTGCACCCCAAAAGAGTTATTCTTTGTTAAGCTAGTTTTAGACCAGGCGCCGTTTTTCAAAAATTTTAACATAACGAAAGCAACAGCTTTCTATATAATCCGGTCTCATCTGCGTTATATATTTGATGTTCAGTAAGACTAAGCTGTTGAAAGGTATTTCTCAAGTCTCCGATAAAGGGATTTACAAGTTCGGGTTGCAAAGGCAACTTTTTTCTGCAATTTTAGGAAACCTTACAGCATAACGCCATTTTAATTTTGGAGTCACCCATCGCTTGTATTAAATTTTTTAATTTCCTTTTAACTTTTTTGTAAATCTAAAGCCTTGTGTTTAAGCATATCACCTGTGTCTGGCAAATTCCTTTCACTATGTTTGGTAAACCATTTGACAGAAAGCTTTCCATTTTTGGGTTTTCCGCACCTTTTAATGTGCACTTTTTTATTTTGTTAGGTATTAAACTCTCTCCAACCACTTTTAGAATTTTTTCCTTTTTATTTTTTATGGCACATATAGTTGATTTGGCTTTTTGACATTTCTTCGACAATGCGGTAACACTCATACCATTTTTATGCTCTTTCAAAATTTTAGATTTTTCATAAAGAGTTAAACATTTCTTATTATTTTTAACCATTTTGTAAGACATAGTTCTCGGGGCGTGACACCCTCTCCTGATCTTTCTGCAAACTAAATAAAATAAACGTAGTGAATGGGTATACCGATATAGGTACTAGCAAGTTAAGACAAATCGGAATAGGTTTACTAGGATTTCCCAAAATTTACATTATCGAAAATTGTTTTTGTTTACAGTATAGAATTAAAATGGTTATATTTTAGTGTTCACATTATTGAGTGGTTCATATAAACGTAAGTTCAGATTACCGCGCGTGTACTGTAATTCTTTTTATAAAAGAAAACTGCATAAACAGCTGAAAAAGGCGTTGGTTGCTTATGGCCTTATCATTTTATTAAATTATAATATATTTTTCAAACAAACGGCTTTACTTAAAGAAAAAAGAACTAAACTAATAATTCTGCCCTTTACCTCCTACTACAGAACATTCAAAAATATGTTTAAGTATGCTTATCTGTCACGCTTTCTAGATTACCGAAATGCAAAAGTAAATAGTGAGACATATTCCTATTAATGTTTTATGCACTGTCAAACTAAAAATAAAGACCCGTATTTTTATTTTTTTTTCCTTAAATAAAGCGGTTTTTTTAATACTGAATACTAGTAACTTTATTCCCGTTAGAAATTCCACACTGTATATATACTTGTACATTGTTATTTGTTTCTATATAACATTAGTTATATAATTATTATTTGTATTGTAGAAAGTATCACTAAAATTAAAAAAAAAACCTTTAAAAAAGCCCTCTAGCAGTAAAATATCAGGAAACATTTAATGCATTCTATAATATTTATTTATTGTAATTTACGGGTATACGTTACATTAACAAACCACTTAAAAAATAATATCCAGATTTTTTTAACTTGTAGCAAAGTTGCAGCATATAATTTACCCATGTCCTCATTAATTCTCTAAGAATTAAAAACCGTATACGCTTTTAGTTCTATTGTGTTGAATTTGGTCAAATTAAGTTTTTTATTGAATAAGTTTTACAATATTTTTAGGGTTGCTATAGATTTGTTGTCCTTAAAAATGTCGTTATTCTCAGAGCAAGACATTAACAAAAATCAGACTTTATTGGAACAATATTTATCATGTCCTGATTTAGAATTTAAAGATGTAATTGGAATGGTGTGCGACTTTCTGCTTGCTGGAATCGACACGGTAAGTTAAAATTTTAATAATGTATTTGGAATTTAAATTTAGATAATATTTACAGCATGAATAAATCAGACGTCAGACGATTCGTAATGAATTGTAAATTTATTTTCTTACTTCAATTCCACGTAGTAAAAATTGAAAAATTCCGGTATACAAATTACCCGAATAAAATATTGGTATTTATATGGCGATAAAGGATTTATGATATGGATTTGTAATTTTTTTTTTATCTTGGAGCAGGGCATTGAGACCCAAAGTTAAAGTACTAATACACTGCGGTCGTCTTAGGTAAAGTAAGGGGCAGTTTATTAAGACGGGAGATTTGGAGGTTCAGACGAAAAAAGAGTCCTCTGCAGGCAGCTGTCTAGACACTATAGGAATAAAAGAACGAACAACGTGGGAATGCATGAGAAGAGATCAGGGATC